>OY735229.1:40639998-40684998 GCA_963457665.1 Thysanoteuthis rhombus
GAGGGATGACAGGTCTGGTTAGTAACTCAATAGAAAACGTCATGTGAGCAACGTTTCTTGGCAGCATATCATGTTGGGTGTGATCAATTAAAAAGGGGCTGTATGAGTTATTTCTCTGTTGTTGGATCACTAAGAAGCATTATTGCAGGCATGAATGTTCATCGCAGTTTAATCCTCCACTGAAAGCCTATTTCGGGTGGATTTAAAAAAACTAAACAATGTTTTTGTAGATCTAATGAGGAGTTTATGTTCAAACTCTTCAGCCGGCTAGCTATGTTGGTGCAGCCTGAACGCGTGATAAATACATATGTTGCCAATCAGTCAGCCAGCTAGCTAGCTGGAGCATGTAAAAACTGAAGAAACCTATTTTTTGTTGTCAGTATCAGTCTCTCCTACCAACTGAGCTAAATTGACGAATCTTACAGATCCGTCAAAATCCATTTTAGAAATACACAAGGACTTATTTCATTCTAAATACATAATAATCTTTATTTATTTTGTATCAGAAGGTGCAAAATGACTTGACACTTAACATTTATCAGCATAGAAAACGGTAAGCGATTTCAAATTCTGTCTGAGGATTTCGTGTTTGTTCAGATATCGATAACTTCTTTATATTATGGCTCACTTTTGATTTTTTTTTAGTTTTGCCCATGACCCACGTATATATTATATTGCAGCTTCTATATATATATATATAAAAGTCTGCCCTTGAGGCAGACAAATTTTAGATATTTACTCTGCAAGTCTGACGGAAATTTTATCTAAATTCTCCGATGAGTTGATTTATGGCAGAATTTTGAAATCGGCACATGGCACAATACGTCAGAAGTCCGCAGGCATGCCTATAGTGTACTGATAATACAATAAAAGGCTTATTTGAACAAAACTCAAACAAATTGTGATACAAAAGACTATTTAAAAGCCACCAACAGCATTTTGTTGGTCATAGACCTTCCCCATGATTTGGCAGACCACTCTATTAGGGGCGTCGCAGAGCCAGTATTTTCTGGATTTTTTGAGTTCGTCACGCACACTTAATTTCTGTCAGGACAGTTTGGAATATGATCTCTTGGGATTCACAATGTGAGTTCTGATATCAAGTGGCTGTCAGACATTCTTGCATCATGGACAGTCCATTGCAGTTCGAAGTTTTCCTAAGGAGTTCTATCATAACCCCGACTCCTTTCTTCTCTTTAATATACTGTGCTGTCTTGTGATCTCTCCGCGTGAAGATGAGCATATATATATATATATATATATATATATATATATATATATATATATATATATATATATATATATACATATATATATCTATATCTATCTATCTATCTATATATATATATATATATATATATATATATATATATATATATATATATATATATAATATTGCGAACAGGGTACGTCTTTATGCCATATATACTTGATATTTGATATCGGATCTCACGTGTGTATGTAAGTAAAATTCGCCCTATTTGTCCCTGAGGACCCCGTTAGTGTCATAAATTGTCGGACAGAAAATGCAATGATATATATATATATATATATATATATATATATATATATATATATATACACACACACACACATACACACACATATAAATGAGTTGTCGTACGGAAGTTCGGATGTTTAGACAATAAAAAAATTATCAACCATAATTCTCTCTTTAATACTCACACACTCTCGACATTATCAAGTACGATACCAAGTGTGTTATATCTATGTGGATGTACGTGAGCGTATGCACGTACACACACACACACACACACATATATATATACATATATATATATATATATATATATACAAACAAATATATATATTTATATATATATATATATATATATGTATATATATATATATATATGTATGTATATATATATATATATGTATATATATATATATATGTGTATATATATATATATATATATATATATATATATATATGTATGAATTTTTCTACGCAAAACCTCACGGAATTTGACAGTAAAAATGTATTGACCTCAATGCCCAGTTTTCAGTGTTTCCTTTGAAGTTGAACTTCCAAGGAGACGCTGATAATTAGGTGCTGGATTATTGTGGGGGGAAAATGGAGGTAAAAGTGTATTTTACTTCTGACGCATGCTCTTTAAATTCCAAGTCTTTTCATGTACTAACTCATAAATATACATACATTTATACATTGCACTTGATAAGCATTTATGGTCTGGTTAATCACTCAGTAGAAACCTTCACATGACAAATGTCTTTTGACAGCATGCAAAGTTTGAAAATAAGAATTAGGGGTGAACAATAAATAAGTTAATTTCTTTGAATTTTCAGAAAACAAGTGGGCATGAACCAGAGATCAGTTTAGCTTATACTCACATTGAAAATTGAGCCCCCACTAAAAATTATCTTGGGAGTAACTCCCCATCCCCGAATCGTTTTAGTCTATGATATGGAGTAAAAGTTGAAATTTTCAGCCCTCTTGGTGCATTGGTCCAGCCAAAAAAATCTAAAAACCGAAGAAACTTATTTTGACGCTTAAATTCTCCAAAACGTATTGCTCAATATTAATGAAAATAGATCTGATAGATAAATAAAATGGAAATAAAAGTATGAAATGAATTCCCAAGACGAATTCACTTTGCACTATTTCTTTTACTGATACAATGGGGGAAAATTGATTCTCACAATGAAGTACGAAACAAATTTTGAAATATATATATATATATATATATATATATAAAATGGAGTAAGGCTTCCCAAACTACACTACACCTGGATAAGGCAAACAAGGTATAAACATAAACGTGTTTATGTAGCATATCCTTACTCTCTTATATCTTAAGCGCTACTCTAAATCAGCCTAATGTTTAATCCTGAATGCATTGATCACTTTATGATATAAACCCATCATACATCAGATATTGTATTATATTATATTGCATTCCTGATTTGTATTGTGTGTCGTATATATATATATATATATATATATATATATATATATATATATATATATATATATAAATATATATAAATATATATATATATATATATATATATATATATACATATATATTTATATATTGTTCATGATATGTTTTCAATTCATAAAAATACAAAAATAATGAGAGAAAATAATTCTATCCACTGTAGATGTTTAATCACAGAACAATTTTCAAAAAAGTAAATAGAGGAACTAATATATATATATATATATATATATATATATATATATATACATACATATATATATATATATATATACATATATATATATATATATATATACATATATATATATATATATATATATATATATATATATATATATATACATATATATATATAAACAAAAAACTAAGAATTACAAGAGTATATACCCGATGAATGTAATCTGTTGGTGCCTCATGTATTGCTGGTTGCATATGAGTGCATTGCGCACTGAATGTTACATATACATACATATACATATACTTACATATACAAACAAAAATATAATATTTTGGAATTATTCTGTGATCTTAAAAATATTCTCTGTTTGAGGTGCCTTGATTTACAATGCTTTATCTGATGGTGAATAAGTAAAAATTATTGTCAACCATTTTCCCTGATTTTTCCTCATGGAGAATAGAAAGGGGATGTGTACCTTGTGTGTTTGCATGTGTGTATGCCCCTCCTATTACTGCTACTATTTCACTTGAAAAAGCGATATTTGTAAAAAAAAAAAATCCCTCCAAGCCCCCAAAACATCCTTAGAAGGTGTCAACAAGGTGTTCTTACATGCATTTGTAAGGTTCTAGGCAAAAAATTTTGTCCCGTAAAACTGATACGAGAATAAAAGACTTCAAAAACATAACATGAAATGAATTTTTTAAAAATAAAAGATAAAAACGTTTTTTGGAGATGTCTAATGGAGTACTCATATGTATTTGCAAGTTTTCCATGCCAATGGTATGTCTGGTATCGCTGACACAAATCCCATTAGCGCCAACACGATGAAAACAACTGAGCGAAAAGGGAAGAATACCTCGCTATCTTATTGTTGTTTAGTCGTATCTGATCGTGGCTACAATGATTCAATGTATACTTATGTATACTAAATTTACTTATATATTTATTCATTTGCAAATTATTACTGAAAAGGTATGTATAATCATAATTCAATATGTAAGAAGAGTTGTAATACAACGAAACAGTTGTCTATGTATAACACAGTTATTAATTATTTATAGATATGTATTCAAAATATATTCTTACATATCAGTAGACAAATCATAACTGAGAATATATGTATAATTATGATTAAATATATACGTATGATTACAAGGATATATATATATATATATATATATATATATATATATATATATATATATATATATATATATATCATATATATATATATATATAATTTAGATCTTATTATTAGTAGTAGTAGTTGTATAGCATATAAAAAAAAAGGAATATGAAAAAATAGAGGAAGACGTTTGGAAGGATAAGATAAAGGTTTCTTTATCTTCGGAATAGTTAAGACATAAATTAAAATCTTATGTTCTAAATATAAGTATATTCCTAATAGATACCAAGAAGTTAAAATTAGTATCCACTCAGACGTCTGCCCTAATCTTCTGTCAAAATGTCATCATAATAACCCTCAACGTTTTCTCAGCCTTACGGTCTAGTAGCTGACTTAGTCGTTTTGCTAGGTTGGATAGAAACACTAAGACCAATTTTGCACACAAAAAAATGAATAAATAAATAAATAAAAATAAACAAATAAATGAAAATAAAAATAAAAACAATAACAAAAAACAAAAAAAAGGACTGTACATTAAAAAAACAGTTCCAATAATTTACAGTGAGTGCAAAACGTATCCAATACATTGCGAAAATTTCACTTTCACATGATGATAGAAATTTGGAACAAAGATCTCCGACTTTTTGTACATAGCTTTGTGTTGCTACATATTCTTATGGTTGCATTTTTGGATTTCAAGTCCTGGTTCTATAAATTTCGAATCTGTATGCGATTATATAAATTAAGTATTTGGAATGTATCAGATACTTTTGATCAACAATTTAGTCAACAAAAACCTTCGAAAATACCACAAAATGATGGAGCAAGCCCACACCCACACGGATGAGCTTCCTCCTCATTATAGTCCTTTTCCTATTGTTTCAGCTGTACCCTGTGGCATACCTGAGGAGTGTGTCGTGTTAGAAACTTCCAACCAGAACTGTCTTCAAAACAGTCAACATAAGTTTCTTCATCTTCTAAGTGGGTCAGTCTGTTAGGCTGTGTATGTGTCTCGCGTGCAAACTGCACTAATGGAATTAGTGGACTGAAAATTTAAGCATTCACCCCTTATGTAGAAAAAAAAACTTTTTCAGGTTTTCAGAAGGGATTCAATTTACAATGTTAATTTTTCCTAAATTAGCCCCTTGTTTCGTTTCGAGCAGAGTTCACATTTGCTTTTTTAAGGAGAGCAGCCCAACAAAAGGCGTGATAAGTGACTCATTTATTGTTCACCCCTTTTTCTATTTTTTTTTACGTATCGTTTCCAACATGGCAGACTGCCAAAAGACGCTGAATACGAAGCGGTTTCTATCAAGTGACTAACCAGACCTGTTTCATAAATTGCAGAAATTTTCAAACAGAACCTTTACTCGATCCTTTGGGTAATGTAATTTTCAATCCCCCTACATTTCTTGACCCACTTCAAAATTCCAGTTGTTGTAAACATCAGTTACCATTAGGGGTAGAGACTTACGACTTTATTAAATGCAAGAAGGTAATGAATGCAGTCAGTTACTTCCACTGTGACCAATTTAGCAGGCATCTACTGCATTTCTAGAATTGATTGGAAAGTTTCTAACACCATCATTTTCACTATGTTAGGGAAAATCGTACAAATTAAAATGAACTTGATAAACTTATAATTGCTTTTGCAATCAGTTAACGATTGTATATTTTTTACAAGGCTGAGCGAAAATTTAAAAGCTGAGGAATTTGTTTTCGCCTGAATTTACGGAAAGTATCATGAGACGGGGGTTTTACTCTTCTTGGTCAACACAGGAGGAAGACCATTTTCGGAATAAGAAAGTTATTGGCGATGAAAGATTGATTTATCATGAAAATTCAAAACTTAGAACTTGTTGCTATCTTCAGGACATTATTCAAAATCCCGATTTAAATGGAATTCTGTAGTGGGGAGGGGTCGTCCCATGTGTTTGAGAGGATTCAAAATACAAAGAATCAAAGTGCATTTAAAATCGAGTCGAAATGATCAATCATAAAATAGTCAATTTTGAATGCAATTAAAAATCTAAAATCGATATAGACAGTAGTTTTGAACATTTCAAAGGGTAAGATCAATGTTATCAAGGACTGGCAGCTGTTACAGTTAAAAAAGTTGACGACTTCTTGATTTTAATTTCAACTTAATATGTTCATATTATAGGGCAGTGATTACGAAAACTCAAGGACCCCTTCTATAAAGTTAGTATTCTAGCAGACACCCTTTTTAGTATTTAGTTCTAAGTTTTTGATCAATGAACTATAAGTATAAACATTTTTGATCTTTGCTTTAAAAATCATATTCATTTATTATAAAAAAAAATGTAATAAATATAGGCAGAAATAGACTCAAAAGAACAATCAAGACTACTTTATTAAATCATACTCATGAATTGTTGTCTGGTCTATTGATGTTGAACAACCGTAGCCATCAAAGATGGCAAAGGGTTCAATTCTTTATTTTTATATATACTTGCGTGTGTTTATATATTTGTGTATGTATGTGTTTCTTCATGTGTTAGTGCGTTCCAGGTCTCCTGGCCATACCGTTTATCTATAGACATGGAAAATAGCATCAGTACTCCACTGAGCCGTTTCCAAAAAATTCTATTTTTATTTTGGTAAAAAAGCGTTTTTTTTACCTTTTGGGCCTTATTCTTGTGGGTTTAATCACGACATCTACATCATCCAGAATCTCTATGTTTCAAGACGTGTTTTTTTTTCTAATTCGATTTCAGATGCCTCCCAGTGAATAACGCAAGTAATGCCATGAATAGAATTTATTCTGACCGTTTCTATTCTTTGATTGAATCTTCTTTGCATCAGTTAAAATGTTGATGCTACGGTTGTTTTGTGATTATTAACTTTGATGGCCAGTTATATCAATTGTCTGTTCTAAAAATGCTACGTTATTCTTTTTTTTAAATTGAGAAAATAATAATAATAATAATGATAATAATAATAATAACAATAACAATAATAATAATAATAATAATAATAATAATAATAATAATAATAATAATAATACTAGCAAGGGAGTTAAGGAAAATGTGGAACATGAAAACCAGGGTAGTACCGGTCATAGTGGGAGCACTAGGAACTGTCCCCAAAACGCTGAGGGAGAGACTGGAGGAGATCGGGATTAGGGGGAGGATAGAGACCGTACAGACCACAGCACTACTGGGAACTGCACGGATACTGAGGAAGGTGCTAGAGATATAAGGACTGCAACGAATCGTAGCTCTGTCATGATATGCGAAAGAGAGAGGAGACGTTAGCTGAAGACCTGAGGAGACTTATTGTCACTCAGCCTTCAGCGATAACCACTGGGCAACCGGTGTGAAACTGTAAATCGCAGAATTACTGCGACCTATGAGTACTAGGAGAGGAGGGCTGGAGACTTGAGGAGACTTGCTGTCACTCAAACTCCAGCGGTTACCACCAGGCAACTGGTGTGAGATTCCAAATAATAATAATAATAATAATAATAATAATAATCGTAATAATAATAATAATGAGAAGAAGAAGAAATTGTTGAAATGAATTTATAACGGTGGGTACTGCTTGTGAGTCATGGATTATGTTGTTTCTCTGCCATAATCAAGTTAAGAGGAAACACTGCCAAGGACCACCCGATCTTTATTTGTCGGGCTTTCAGTAGGCTAGAGACCCCCGTTTCGAAAACCACTTTTTAAGGAGATAATTCATCCCATAAAATTTCAGCGCCCATTCTCTGGACCTGTAACAATTTGCGTAGATACAAGGGTTAAGATCGTATTTCCATCGGGGGAAATTGATCAGAAATCTCAAATAGACCTGTCCACGTAAGACAAGGAGATATATATATATAAAAAAGTCGAGGTGAACTTCGGAAAAATGATCAAAGGCTTACTTACCTGATTTGTATATCTTCCAAAGTGATATCCATTTGAAATATAATATTCACGAATAAAAACTCGTAAATGAGTGTATATATCCACACATATATGCATGCTTTTAAGTATGTATATATGTATAAATGAATATGTTCCTGTGTGTGTGCGTATCTGTGAGTGTATGCCCGTGTGCATATGTATATTTTAGTGTGTGTGCTTGTAGATATGTATGAATATGCACGTATGTGTGTCTGTAGTATACGTGTGAGTTGATGTATGTATGCCTCCGTGTATGTACGTAGGATGGGAATTCAACTATCAACATATTTCGAGAGTTTTCGTTATAACTCTGGTATTCGGAGGCTGATTAACTTGATACTAATTGCAGAAGTTATTAACATTTTTTAAAATTTCATTTTTGTATTTGAGATGAGGATGCAGTATGTATACTGTTATTTTTGTAATTAATCGAAATACCATCCAAGGTAATCAAAATAATTTTTCTAGTTTCTGCGATACTCATGGTAAAATATTATCATTAATCCAAAGTAGAAGTAAAAGTGTTTTGGTAAACGTATTTTAGTCATAGCTACGTAAATCCCTGTATTCTAAAGGTATTTCAAGCACTGGTATGTAATCCACGGTTTTTGGCGTTCAAGTTAACCTTCTCAAGAAAAAACAAAGAATGAACATAAACGATCTTCATGGACGAGATCAGGAAAACGAGACGATGGTGACGAGACGAGAGATGTGCATGCAGGAAGTCAGAGTCAAAGGTCATTGTGAAGAGATCAGCTTCGTCGACAGTACTTCCTATCTTTTCTTGGCCTGTCGAACCAAATATTTCAAACTCATTATACATTCTTCTGTAAGTCAAGATGAATACATATATATGTATATGCTGGCATCTGGCCCAAGATTCGTCCTGTGGCCGGTAAAAACTGTTTAAAGTGCCCAGTCTCAGTGTGAGGAGGTGATATCAGTAGACCCATGAAAGCACCTCCCCACTGCACCAAAAGAGAGAGGGTCGCAGGTCACCCTGATGACTTTGTGACACCGTTCACGCAGACAGGGAAATTTTGGTCTGACCACCATGTGCACGTGTGATCCAACAAGCAGAACTAAACTCGTGTCAAATTTGATCCGAAGGGGGGAGGTGCTAATAAATTTCATACATGAACGCACGTGCTAACAGGTCACTGGTCAGTCACTCAGTAGAAACATTCATTAGACCAACATCTTTGCATGTTGTGTTACGGGTGATTAGTCAAGACACACATTGATCTAGGATGATTAATGAATGTGTTACTTCTCTCGCCTGTTGTTGGGCAGTGATCACTAGAAAGTTCGAATTTTCCAAAAGCAAACATAATCAGGAATAAAAAAATCTATTATTTTATTCTGCTTGTTTCTACTTGCGTTCGAATGTTATACTCTTAGTATTAATAGAAGAAAGGTTACATAGTTTATAAGAGGGTAGGAAGAGAAAGGGCGGAAAATAAATTTGGGTAATGTAATAAAAGGGTGGGAAGACATGGAAGGAAATTAGTACAATAGTTGTTGAAGATGGTTCAGAGAGATAAAAAGGTTAGCTAGCTTGATAAGAAGGTAGGAGAAGAGCAGGGGGGAAGAGAGTTAGGTAGTTTGAGACAAGGAAAGAAAGGAGAGGACTGAAAGGAAGCTTCGGTAGTTTACAGAGGGGATAGAATTATTTTTGCATGTGAACCTAATCATCATCATCATCATCATCATTCGTCTTTCAACGTCTGTCGTTGGACAGAGACCATCTCAAGGGTCCAACAAATTTCACTATCATGGGCTTTGCAGAGCCAGTATTTTCTGAATTCGACCAGTTCATCTCTCCATCTTGTATTCTGTCGGCCCCAGTTTCGCATCTGATCTCTAGGGATCCATGTTGTAAGTCGTGATACCTATCGATTGTCTTTCATTTTTGCAACATGGCCTGCCCATTGCCATTTAAGTTTTCTTATAAATTCTTTGATGTCTCTGACTCCCGTTTCCTTCCTCAAATACTGCGCTATCTTGCAATCTCTCCATGTGAGGTTTTGTACGATTCTTTCATATGTGCATTGCAAGTTTCTCAGTTTGCGAGTCTGTCTCTTGGTTAGGTTCTATGTTTCAGCTCCATAAGTGACTATCGGCAGGATGCATTGGTTGTATTTTCTTCTTTTTAGGATTATTGGGATCATCTTGTTTCTGAAGGTTGAGCCTACTCTGCCGAAGGCTTGCCATCGTAGGTTGATTCTTAGTTTGATTTCTTTTTCTTCCAAGGGTTTTATCAAACCTACGAAAAATATGGACGAGAAACAAAGATTAAAGGGATAGGTGAGGGTATGAGAACATTCATACAAAGGGCGAGAGGAGAGGAGAAAAAGGCATGAGATAATTCATTATCTTAGATGTCAACAACCGTGGAATTTCCACGGATTCAGCTGCTTTATTATTATTATGGTGTGTATTTACGTGTACGGAAGTCAGAAATGAAAAGAGATAACTGAACTAACTAGGTCAGAGTGGAGAGCGAACATTTGCCAAGAAGGGAAAAGGCATTGCAAGATTTTAACACTTCAAAAGTTCTATCCTATCTCAACATTTATTTTCCTTCGCACTATGAATAGTTTTATGGTTGCCCCCATTCTCTTTCCACAATATATGATTATATAAATAAATAGATATCTACAAGTGCTGCTGCGAAAACAGCTGTAGTGCCTTCAACAAGACCTTCATCAGATGATGGTCCTGTGGCCGGACTTGCTTTCTTGGTCAGAGTAATCATAAGACTGCACGTAGATCTATGACAAGGTTTATTCCCTTTTTACACTAGAAGTAGTTTTATGATTAATTTATGATTATTGTGCTTGGGATCCTTTTTCTTAAATGCTCTAATTGTTTTCTTAGCTTGTCTGCATTTCAAGGTTCAGTGGTTATTGTAGAGTGGTTAGGGAAATGAACAAGCAAAGAGTTCACATCCTATCTCAGGTATAATATAAACTTGTGATTTATCCTCCATATGTATAGCTTCGAATTCATATCTGCAACTCTACGTCTCTCTCTCTCCCTCTCCCTCTCTCTCTCTCTCTCTCTCTCTCTCTCTATATATATATATATATATATATATATATATATATTTACAAACACATGGAAATGAATGTAAACATTCCTTGCCTCCTTCTCTCGTCAGCAACCGACCGTCTCTTTATAGCTCTATTCACTGCTTTAAATATGGAGCCCTATGATTGAACATCTATGACTGATAGCATCAGGCTTCATTTGTTTTCTATTTCTTTGTTTATAACAAATTGGGAAAATATATGCATTATATATGGAACGAAACAAATACATATATATATACATATATATATGTACAATTTTTGCCCACAATGCAAAGCTCCTGATAGTTGACTCTGGTTCCACATGAAATTTTTGACCCCTAGAAACACATACTCACACAGTACACACCACCGAAGATGGGAATACATCCCGAAACAGGTTTGGACCATAAACAACAAAGAATATCTATGGATAAATAAACCTTACCTCAAAACACTTTACTCCCGAGTCTCATTCTTCACAGTTCATATCATATAAATACACACTCACATGCACACACACACACTCAGACACACACACACATATATATGTATATATATATATATATATATATATGTATATATATAACAACAAAAATATTCACACTACTAAAACAATAAAACAATAGATCAAAAAAAATGATAAATATACAAAATAAGTTAAATAAATAAAATAAAATGAATAACATCTCCTACTCGCAGCAACACCCACAAGATTCTCACCAAATTCCCAAAAGTAGAATAAAAAAACAGACATTCATTCGCCTTATGAGACCCAGAGAGGGCAGAAACATGAGCTAGTTTGTGTAGCGAATCCACATCCTATCATTTATTTCCAGCTCTACTCTAGAACAACTTCACTTTCATAGTATAAAGTTGATTGTATCGAGCACTGTATGAAATAAATCCATCACATATCAGACGCTGCTTTATATTATGCTACATTGCTAAATTGCTAAACGGATTTTTTATCATATGTATTATGTGCATTATATATACTTGTGTGTGTGTGTGTGTGTGTGTTATTAAGAAATGGATTTATGATCCGTCAGAATGATCACAAATTGCGTTATATCATATTGAAACTCTTATCGGGAATGATCACCCAATAACACACAGTGAATATATGATTTGGCCTAGACAGCTTAAATCGAATAAACAATTGAAGGAAACGAGGCTGCTGCAGGAATCAATCGATAGGGAATCTACCCCAACGTTGTAATGCACTTACCATTTATCTAAACAGCCATCGGTAGTACAAAGGCCCAAATAACTGTTTCAATTCCAAATTCTCATTTTTGCTTATTCACAGCCTATATCTGCTCTATTTGTTTATTTCAATGCAACAATTCCGTTATTAAGAAATGAATAGCTGATCCGATAGGATCATTTTTAATTGCGTTGGATTATTTTGAAAATTATTCGAAATAATCTCCTGTTATTACACGGCGAATATATCATTTGGTTAATACAACGCCCCGAAAACAATTAAAGAAAATGGGGCTGTTGCAGGAATCAAATCTGCGATTGGTAGGATAGCAGATAAAAAATCGCGTTGCTCTTACCATTGAGCTAAACAGCCACCGGCAATGCAGAGGCCCAAATAACTGTCCTAGGTCTACATTCCCACTTTGTCTATTCATGGTCTATATTTGGTCAATTGGTTTCTTTCAACGCGACAATTGTATTATTAAGAAATGGAAACATGTAGCGTATTTATGTATCGATCTATCTTAGTCTGTTCATGCCTATCTATCTATCTATCTATCTATCTATCTATCTATCTATCTGCTTGACAAACTACCTTGCACATTATCCATCTATATCGAACTATCTCAGTTTGTTCATATCTATCTATCTATCTATCTATCTATCTATCTACATATTCGTCTATCCAAGTATTTTTATATCCATCTATTTGTGCATCTTTTCATATCTCTCTCTCTCTCTCTCTCTCTCTCTATATATATATATATATATATATATATATATATATATATATATATATATATATATATATAGTTTTATCCACTCATCATATATCTGCAGATTTGGATATGCTATCCTCCGTTGGACTTTTTCTGTCTTATTCGCTCTTTCTCTCTTCCTAAACTAGTTTTACTTACAAAAATGTATTTTGGACTTTCCTCTCGCACACAAGAAAAACTGTACGCATTTACACCTATATATTCATCGACCCTATTCATATAACGTGACTAGGACAGATTACTGTATCTATTTATGTGATAAACAGTGCGATTTCCTTTTCTTCTCCGTCTGCGAAAAATAGACTCTTCTGTTTGAAGGTAACACGTTTGCTGATAAAAACAAGCCTTGCCCACTATTTTGAACAATTGACTCCTCCAATGAAATCAGTTTTTTCTAGTTTTTTTACCGAGCACAAATCATCCAATAGAATTCAAAAACAGGTAGTACCCGCTTTCACAAAGTTTGCTTTCCGATTCTTTTTCAAAAATAGGTATACACGCGATAATAGCACCCGACGGACCACTAAAGCAGCCGCTCACTCGCTCTTCCCCTCCCTTCTGCACCCCAGGGCTCCTGCACCTCCCGACACGACACCTTCTGATGACTCAACCGGATATACAATCCTTACCAGTCTGGGGACGCTCAACTTTTCCCATCACATTAATTAATTAATTGCTTTTTCTGTTTTATGCCATTTCGACTCACGAAAAAGAAAGATCATCACCATTATAGGAACGCTCTACTCTTTGATAAAGCTCCGGGTATCTATGAATTTCATTCACTGAGATCAACTAGTATATATACATAACACATATTTGCCAAAATACGCACCTATATGTATTCATGTAAACACGACCCCATCCATTCCCTGCCCTGTTTCTTCCCAATGTATCCAATTACAGTAACTTTTGACTTACTTACATACAAAGCAAAATGCTTATCTTTCCATACCTGCTTACTTCCTCTTATCTCCCTGCTAATATCCTAGACTCCGGATCAAGATGCTCTTTGCTTTTCTCTGTAAATAAACAGTTACCAAAGCTTATTTTCTTTGGAGCAACGTCAGGCTTTGCCCCCCCCCCCGCTCATTTACATGTTTACTTAAGTTACATACTTATATGAATAAGGGGAAGTCTCCAGTCGAAATCAGAAGTGATTTATGCAAATGATGGCTATGTAGGTCTTGGCTTTCAATCATTGTTCTTCGTTTGAGCGCTAATAAGTCTGTTTACACTTGTATTTACTTCGAGAGAAACAAAAGTTAACCCTTATTTTGCCTTTTTATCTTGATATAATGGAAGAAGCACTTTCAAAATGTTGGATTCTGCTTCGATAATAAGATTTGATCAGAAACATGCAAACTTGCACACATACAGCTATATATATATATATATATATATATATATATATATATATATATATATATATATATATATATATATATATATATATCAGTCTTTTAGCATCCGTCATTTGATATAAAACTTCCCCAGGATTTGCCACTCCTCAATCATGGGAGTCGTGGAGCCAGTAGTTTTTGAATGAGTTTAGTTCATGTAATCTCTGAGGATCCATGCTGTGGGTCGTGATATCCATCAGTTATCTGCTATTCTTGCAACATGTCCAGCTCATTGCAATTTTAGTTTTTTTAATAGATTTTATGGTGTCTCAGACTCATTTTTTTCTCCCAGGTATATTTTGCCGTCTTGTGGTCTCTCCATGTGAGTTTGAACATAATTCTCTCATGTGCACGTTGCATGCTTCTCAGTTTGCAGGTCTCTCTCTTGGTTATATTCAATGTTTCAGCTCCATAAGTGACTATCGGGATGATGCATTGGTTGTATTATCTTTTTTTTTTTGACGAATGGGATCTTCTTCCTTTTGAAAGTACAGCTTGTTCAGCTAAAATCTTAGCATCTTAGAGTGATTTTTCGCTTGATTTCCTCTTCGTTTGTGTGTCTCATGGAGATTCGTTGTCCTTGGTAGATGTAGGGATCAACTCTCTCCAGTTCTGCGTCTTTGTTGTTGATCTCTGTGTTCTTATTTCCGACGTGATTGTTGCATCTGATCTTCGTTTTGCTGGAGTTCATGAGCAGGCCAACTCTCTAGCTTTCTTACACACACACACACACACACACACACACACACACACACACACACATATATATATATATATATATGTATATATATATATATATATATTTTATTGTCCAGGCAGAATCCAGTATGTGAGATGTGTGTTCGCGTGCACGTGCGCACTTGTGTGTATATACAAGTTATAGCACCCATAACAGGTGAGTTGTTGAAATCGAATATAGCACGGACTTTTGACGCTACCATTTGTGAGTCACTATGTCAACACCAGGCAAGGGGCTATTTTAAGGAGAAGGTAGAACTTTTAATGTAATTTTTCTTCCATTGTCCGTAGTATTGAGTAGCACCATATAGTCCCTATCCATCAAGCTACTCCGATTTGCATGTATGTATGTGAGCAACATTCAATCAATAAGCAAAAGTATCAAGAGCTTGATATTTATATACTTTATTTGAGAATCAATATTCATTTGTTTTGCGAAAGTAAGACGTTGATAAATATAGCAAAAGTACAATATTATTTGCAGTTGTTTTTTCGTTAATCGAAAAATTACAATATTGAAATCCTCTGATATACATGTACACAAATACATGGATATATTCATAAACATATACATTTCTCGCAGTACAGCGTGCTGTTTTAATCAGATTTAGCCCGTAAAAATTACTTGCGACTTAAACGCGTTGTGTAAATCTTTAGCAACACTCAAAGCAACTGTTGGTCGAGTAACCATGCCAACGGGATTCTCTGAGTTCAAAGCATTTGGAGATTACAGATATGTTGAATGGTGTTCACCTACACAATTGAATATACTAATCCATGTCATTATTTCTTTTTGATGGTAATTCCACATTTAATTGTTTCTGCCAATAAAATGTTTGATTTTAGCTTGAAGATCAGGGTTCTCGTCATATACCAGGGCATGCTATATATATATATATATATATATATATATATATATATATATATATAGTAGGTTGAGGATTCGCTACACAAACTATCTCATGTTTCAGCCCTCTCTGGGCCTCTCCACGCGAAGATTATTGATATATAATTATATCATGTTATACTGCTAGCCTGATTAGTACCACACACACACACACACACACACACACACACACACACATATATATATATATATATATATATATATATATATATATATATATATATATATATATATATATATATATATCCTGTACAAAATGTAGTATAACATAAGCCATATATAAACGTTAAATACGTTTTTGGGTGACCGACGTAAGCCAGTCCTGTTTTATAAAAAAATAAATGGTATGTAATATAAAATATCATCAATATACAGTACAAATAATACCCAATGAATAACTTCATGTATGACATAAGCCACATAGCAAATCATTGCTGAAAGGAATGTGGTGCTTGGGCAAAACTGGTGGGGTGCCGTATGAATATAACTGTTTTGTCTTTAAATCCCCAAAATAGTTATATGGTAAACAACTGATGAACCCGACGAGAGAGAACTCATATATTGTACAATAGTTGCAAAATTTATGTAAAACGGGAAAATCACGTATGAAAATGCCATAAATTACATTAACAGATGCTGGGAAATAGGTGATTGAAATAACACAAAAAAAATTTGGAAACATTTTTTAATGTGTTTAGTCTTTAAAGCTATAAAGCTTCAAGAATATATATATATATATATATATATATATATATATATATATATATATAACACATATATATATAAAACACACATATATGTATATATATATTGGGAGATAATTGAGAGAGAGAGAGAGAGAGAGAGAGAGAGAGAGAGAGAGAGAGAGGGGGGGGTAGAGAAAGAGAGAGTGCTCGCATAGTTCCCAGTAAATTGGATACAACTGAAATGGGGCAATTTGGTCCAATCAAGCGAATACCCTGATTATACGACGCAACATATCATGTATTATACCTATATTTTCAATTTTTGTATTATGTGCGCGAATAAAGGAATGTCATTTCAATTACGTTGTAGGTCGACAGTTTCAAGACTGATAAAAGCTTCATGTTAAGACCAGGTTTTGATTGATTAACAGCATTTGTAAGAAAATTAGTGTGTGATATAGAGGAGTGGACGAAGAAAGACGTATGTTTTTTTCTCTTTTTACGTTACTCTATGTCATAGTATTCATCCAATAAAAAATTTAACCCTCGAAATAAAAATAGAAAATAGAGAAAACAGTGCTTAAAATCAATGTATATATATACATATATATATACATATATATATATATATATATATATATATATATATATATATATACATACATATATATACATGTATATATATATATATATATATATATATATATATATGTGTGTGTCTGTGTGTGTATGTGTCTGTGTGTACATATATATAAATATGTTCATAGCTTTTTATTTTACAATGAAATGGATTGTATTTCGTACGATATTTCCCGTTTTATTTGTTATACTATTATTAGTTATTTTTTATTCTGAACATTTCCAGGGGCATCAACTTGAAAACTCACCTGAAAAGTGATAGTTTTCATCACAGAAGCAAATATTGACAAATAGTTCTTGAATGCTGTAAAATAATGTATATACATTGTAGCAGTGGTTAAACAGAGTCGGTTATTTTCCTTATTTCTATTTAATCGGTTAAAAGACGAAACTTGTTTTTCATCTCTGAACGGTGGTCTCGAAGACCAACTTCATGTGTGGGAAAGCAAACATGTTGAAATTTCAGTCATCAACCAAGCCCTTTGGTAGAAAATAGATTCCTTGATTTGAAGATAGACATGAACTGAGTGTATGCGTGAAGATAAATTCACACAAGTAATTTTAAACAACTTAAGACAACGATTACTAATATTACCAGCAGTAAAATTTGCAGATAAATCTTTGTCATTATTCATTTTCGACGAGTAGAAAGGAAGAAACTAATAAGAAAAAATGACGACGATATATAATGCTCACTCCTGTATATCCTACCCTTAAGATAGTCATGAAAAAGATTGTTTAGGAGGCTAATTTGATGCTACAAACTTTACGTCACCATCTGTTTCCCCAAAGGGAATAACTTTGAGTTTTAAGCATGTTATGTCTGATCCATCGTATTACCGTAGTGCGTCCAATCGCCTTGTTATCGTCGTTTTTATTTATTTTTTTTATTAGTAGTCATTTTGGACAAAGTTAGGACAGCATTAGTAGCATTTAATTTGAATTAGTAGCATTTAGTTTGAACTAAACTCAATGAAAAAAAGATTTCATATGGTGTGCCGTGATATGTCAGAGTATATTTAGAACAATGTCGTAATTGGTTTGTTTTTTAGTAATTCCTTTTATCGACGGATGCAAAAAAGAACACATTACACAAATATCATTTAAAATAATCAATCAAAATAAAGTAGAATTCAAATATATAAAAGAAAGCTACAAACTTATTAGATTTATTTCAGGTGCTTCCACGCTTCTCTATGAGACACTTTTCGGTCGCAGTCGGTCTGTCCCTCAGTCATCATCATCATCAGTCTTTTAACGTCCGTCGTTGGACATAGACCTTTCCTAGAATTTGCCACAATTCTCTATCGTGGGCGTCGCAGAGCCAGTATTTTCTGAATTTGTCTAGTTCCTCTCTCTCTCCATCTTGTATTCTGCCAGCCACTGTTTCGCACATGATCTTTTGGGATCCATGTTTTGAGTCGTGATGCCCATCGGTTGTCTTTCATTTTTGCAACATGGCCTGCCCATTGCCATTTAAGTTTTTTAATAGATTCTATAATGTCTCGGACCCCAGTTTTCCTCCTTACATACTGCGCTGTCTTGTGACCTCTCCATATCAAGTGGAGCATGATTCTCCAATGTGTGCAATGCATACTTCACAGTTAGTGGGTCTGTCTCTTGGTTAGGTTCCATGTTTCAGCTCCACAGGTGACTATTGGGGGATGCATAGATTGTATACTCTCCTTTTTAGAACTTCCTAATAATGAATATTTTCCCTGCCACATCGTTTGAGTGATATGAAACTAAGTCCTGAACTCCAGTTGAACTCTCCTCCCTCCTCCATTCCTCCAACGACATTCATAATCCCTTTGAAATCAGAAATCATTTTTGATTGGGGGGAACCAATGACACGCGCCCCTCGTCTTCTGTCCCTTCTCTTCGAAAGCCAGTCTCTTTCTGTCTTCTTCTTCTCCTCCCTCATCTCTTTTTCTTCAGAGAGTGGGGAAAGATTCGTGACTTTCAAGTTAGATTAATTTGAAAGGTCAGACCTTGGGGTTAATTGGGTATTCAGTTCTCCCCCTTTCTCCTCTCCGGTTGCTCGGGCGAGTCCATGGCCAGGAATGCAGGACTTAATGATCTAAAGGCTAAATTCTATCTCTCTATCCATCTCTCCGTATCTTCCTCCGTCTCCTTCTGTTTGTCTCTGTCTGTCTGTATGTCTCTGTAGCTTCTGCAACGTAAGGATGTTGGACGCATCTTTGAATTTATGGTTCTAGTTTGTTGGTGAGAAAGTATGAATTTAGCATTGGAAATTGCTCTAAGACATTCGCAACGTGTCAGTGTAGCTGTTAAGACGTCTCATGACCGCTACAGCGATGAATGTTATTTGTAGTTTTACGTCTGTTCCGAACAACCACACGATGGACTGGGGGTACGTCATCTACAGCTGCCCCCGCAAAACGTTCACAAGAATAAATGAAGGAATCAACTTTAACTTCTTTCTTTCCAAACATTGTATAATTTCTTCATTTATATAAGCATTGACGTTTTATATTGAACATGCTTGAGATACATCGCCGAGAAAATGTTAATCTGATTAAACATTCTGAACGAGACCAGTGTTCATTCAAGGTGATATATTTAGTTCGAGTGTTCATTACTAATACATCTGGGTTTTCAGGTAGAAGAAATAAATCAGTGCTTCTTGATCTGGTGAATATGTGCTTCTTACCTTTATTGGACCGAAATTTGACTCATTCCGAAAGGTCACCTCTTCCGTTACACCGGGTGTCGTTAGCTGTATAATATCTATAACTAATAGATTATGTCTTCGCTCAAGGCAATAATAATATCATTTATGTATCGACCTTTTCTTTCATGAGTTTCCCTAAACAATCGCTCAATCGATTTTGAAAACGGCGCAGAGAACTTGTGTACCCTTTATTAACGAATGTATTGAACCTCATTGCCCCAAACCAGAACCGCCTCCCCTACATCGAGTCCTTTGTTTTTGGCGAGAAAAAGAAGGATAAGTGTTTTTTATCTAATTAAAACGATCGACACCACCCGATGTAACAGTAAAAAAAAAAAAGAAAAAAAGAACGTGTGCAAATTTGGGTCCAATAAAGGTAACAGGCGCTGCTGAATGATTCAACGAAGGGTGAATGAAATTATTTGGAGCGAATGAAATTTCAGGGGTGAATGAACGGTGAATGAAACATGGAGATCGGATGATTTGATCTATTCACACGTTTATAATTTCCGGAACTTGAAGCGAACACAAGGTTGATGATGACGATGATGATGATTTCTGTAAAATCTAATTTCGAGTCCTAAGACTGAAGAAAGATTCACAGTCAATAATTGAACAATCGTAGCGTCACATTTTGAGACCATGAAGAAAAATCAATCAGAGAATAAGAATTATCAGAACAAACTCTATTTATGGCGTTAGAGATATTTTCCACTACAAAACACCTAAAATGGAGTCGAAAAATAAATAAATGAATAAAGAATAAAAACCAAAAACTTCTAGATATATCAAGATTCTGGAGAGTCTTGATGTTTTTTGTAAATTCGTCAAAATAAGACCTATCAAAAGTCAAAACAGCTTTTTTTCCAATGATCAAAAGAAGACTTTTCAAAAGAAAAGATCTTGTGGAGTACTGATGCAAATTTTAAAGTTCGTAGACAGAACGGTATGGCCAATGGCGCTGGAATTCACGGATATATACTCAAGAAAACATATGCATATATATAATAAGGATGGAATCCTTCACTATCTTTGATAGCTACAGTTTTTAAATTTACCATCTTAGAAGGCTACGGTTGTTCAATTACTTTTCTGTGATATTTTTTGTTATTCTCTGTTCCTTTTCTATATTTCCCAAGGCTTTTAATGATAGAAAAATAGAATTAACTCTTGACAAATGAGTTATTTCATGCTTTTTGCTCGGAGAGAATGAATTGTGTATACCATTATACACGTGAAATTTGAGATGAGAAGGATCAAAGACAGGGGAAATTAGTCGAAGCTGAATAAAATTTTGTACTAAAAACTTGAGGGTGACCAACACTGAAATAGCTTTGACAAAAAACAAAAAAAAAACAAAAAGAAAAAACCTCTAGTAATTGATAGTCGGCTATTTGAACCCACTTTGATTGTTTTATTTATTTATGTACATACGTTTGTTCAGGACTTGACCTAATGAAAAAAACGAACTATTTCCTATTCTAGGACTAGAGTGATGGTCGAGATTTCTGAGTGTTAGCCTCCCACACTAGAAATCTATGTTGAGACGGGGTAGAGGCAGTCCAGAAGATTCGATGCCGATTTTCATGGTAGGCAGACCGATCTTAGTTTGAAAAATAGATGGCGTGTTGCGATCAGTATTCTGTTTATTGATTTCTATTTGGAGTCAGAATTATCTCGGATGTTCATTTCTCAAAGTTTTTTTAATGTTCATATTACATATCTATGTGTGTATGCATGCAATATAAGCCCGATCTTGAATACGATTTTTCCTTTGAAACAATTTATCTATCTTGGTCTGTTGACATCAACCGATCTTTGTTTTCTGTAGATCAATCTATTTATCTATCAAGGTCTTTGTACATCTATCTAGCTATTTATCTATCAATATCAATCTCTTCCCATCTATCTATCAATCGATTGATAAATCTCGGTCTGTTCACATCTATCTATCTATCTATCTATCTATCTATCTATCTATCTATCTATCTATCTATCTATTTATCTACCCAGGTCTGTTAACATCTATCTATCTATCTATCTATCTATCTATCTATCTATCTATCTATCTATCTATCTATCTATCTATCAATGCCTTTTCATTGTCAATCACTCCATCCATCTATCTATCTATCTATCTATCTATCTATCTATCTATCTATTTATCTATCTATCTGTTCAAATCTTTGTATCTATTCATCTATTTTCCTATCAATCCATCTCAGTCTGTTAACATCCATCGATCTATCTATATATCTATCTATCTATCTATCTATCTTAATATCTGTTCACATGTATCTATCTATCTAAATACGAGGTACGCCTCATGTAAATGTTTCAATTTGTTAATACCTACTCATAAGAAATGCATAGTATTCCGATGATTAATATATATTTATATTTTCATGGTGTTTATGTGATTTCTTATCTTTACAGAAAAAAAATTCTCCTATATATATATTTGCAGTTGAAGACATGAATGCTCGTTGCCAAGATTACTGACATTTTTCATTAATGTTTGAGGAAGGTAGAGTTTCTTTCAGTTTTATTTACCATAATATTTTAGAGCACAAAAATTGCGGGGGTGACACGTTACTATGACATTGCCAGCCACTTATTGATTATGCGGGCAAAAAGTGAAGAGGTCTGAGATAAGATTTTTGAGGGAAAAGGAAATGAATTTTGGCGGGAAAAGTTTGTGTAATTTCCGATGATAAGGAGAGAATAGATTGATCGGAAAAATCCGAAAAGAAGGAAATGTGTTTAGTGAAAAGGAAGGAAATTGGAGTAAAGATGAAGAAGTTTGAATAAGAACAGGTTTGGTTAGTAACTCAGTAGAAACCATCACCTAACCAACATCTTTTGGCAGCATGGCATGTTGAGGGATGACGAATAAAAAAAATCGGAAAAGCAGTGACCAATGAATAGGTTAGATTCTTCATCTTTTATTGGACAGTGATTACTGAAATAAATCGAATTTACTATGGATAACAAGCGTGAAAGCCGCCATAAACAAGCTAATGATCCAATTTAGCATAAGCATGCATGCTAAATTACTCTTCCAAAATGAAAACTTTCATTTTGTGGTGGGAGTTTGATGTTCAAATTTAAAGGCCACTACCACCTCTGGTGTAGCATGACTCTCAAATAGCTAGCCAGCCAGCCTCATTTAAAAATTAAAGAAACATATATTGTCTGCTTTTGGTGACAGTTTTGGTTGACAGCTTCTAATGATGAGGTATTCCAATGAAGAAGAAGTGTGTTCAGGTGTAAAGAAAGGAAACTTACCATCACAGTCAATAATTGAACAATCACAGCATCAGAATTTGAAGTCACGTGAAAAAAAATCCATCTAAGAATAAATATGGCCAGAATGAAATCTATTTATAAAATCACCGGCATTTTCAAATGGAAAACATCTAATATAAAGTTAAAACTACTATAAAATCTAGGTTCCGGAGAATGCAGGTGTTATCAATAAACCCGATTGAAAGAGGCCCCTAAAAGGATAAAACGGTATGGTCAGGAATGTCGAAACATCTAAAATAGATTGAAAACATCTGAAAATACCAAAGTTCTAGGGAATCTAGATGTTATTAATAAACCTGAGAGAGTAAGGCCTCCCCCAAGTGGACAAAATGGTATGGTCAGAAGTATTAAAGCATCTAAAATAGATTGAAAACATCTAGAAACACATAAGTTTCGGGGAATCTAGATATCATTAATGAACCCACCAGAATAATGTCCTAAAAATTTCAAAAAAGTCTGTCTTCAAAAAATAGATCAACTCAACATAAAACTTGGAAATTGACCCGCTCCCCTTAAAGATTTACCAGGGGAGTGGAGCGTTAGAAAAACAAACATGTTCATTTCTGGAATTAATAAAGAGTAATTGTTCAGATTTTCAGTCTTCTAGCTCTATTAATGCGGTCTGTACGAGTGATACATACATATCCAGGCAGCCAGTCAGTCTGATCATCTTAAAAACTGATAGAAAACTACGTTGACAGTTTTGATTGATTGTTTCTAAAGATCCTGAAAATATAAAGGTCTCCAGCAGAAAACAGCTATTTACAATTCTGTATCTGAGTTTGTCTCTCAAAACTGATTTAATAGGGTATGCTTTACAACTAAATGTAGCAACTGGTTGTTTGTTAAGGTCGTGAACTCTGTGATACCCGATGTATATTTCATTCCAACCATAAATTCTTGGAAACGTTATATATATTCAGGTGCCCAAGAATCTATATTACATTAATCATTCCAATCGACTCTGCAGTTCAAAAGTTCAATATTTTTATCTGTTGACGCATGGTTATTTGCATAAAAATATAAACAAACAACTGGGTCGACTGTAAATCACCATTTTGCAAATTTTGTCGACCTCATCGCAAAATTTCAAGAAGATCGGTCGAGATTTGAAACATTTTCCGACTTCTAAACAAAAACAAAGTTTTTGCCTATAAAATGTAAACAAACAATCGGATTGGCCATAACTCACTATTTCCCATGTATAACATATCCACAAGCCTACATAAAGAATTTTTCATTGAAATATATCAGGGAATAACGAAGTTATCCAATTGAAAAAAAGGAGACGACGACAACGACAACGATAGACACTCATAGTAAATGATAGTTCCTGGACTTTCTAACGAAAAAAAAAATGAAAGTATAGTCAACAAAGGAAAATAAAGAGCAGTAAGTAATTTGAAAGAAAAATTTAAATATTTTTCTCCCATCTTTGGTATCCTGCCGATCCAATGGGCGCCATATTGTGCGCAACGTCAACTGAGTGAATTAAATACTTCTTCAATCTATCATCTCAGGAATTTCAATTTTCTTGGGTGGTATATACTGGAATCTAAAATGAAAATTCAATTATTTTATTTTCCATTACAATGGTTCGAAAATATCATTTCATTGAAAACCAATAAGATGCTGAATCTTAAATAAGGACCCATCGCAATGTACCTACAGAAGCTATTCTTTTAAAATATGTAAACTTTATTCACGACGAAGCAGCATATTACTGTGAATTTGTAAGCGGGGAGCATTTATATTTGATAGAAATGTTTTTTTTTTCTATCATCACGAGGAAGCGTATAATGAATAAATTCTCTCAATGATACGATAAGTATAGAGACATTTATTAAATTTTGAGATTAGTTGAATTTCAACAGCTTTTAAAAAAGATTGGGTGTAGGCGTTCCAATTCCTTTATTGATTTTTGTAGTAAAACCTGAAAATATTTGAATGCAAATATCGTTTCTATATATTGGAAAAACTAATTTTCATATCATAATATTCTCCAAAACTCTAAGATTCTAATTTGAAAAAGTTTTTGAAAAATAAAGTCAGTTTTTTTCTAACTGTCAACCAGATATGTCAATCTACTTTAAGACAGGTTTCTTCAGTCTTTTAAGTGATTTAGCTGGTTTGATACGTACATACGCATCGTGCAGCGATAGGGCTAGAGAACTGGAGATTTAAACATTTACTCCCCAATAAGAAAATGTTTTTTCATTTTTTGTAAATTTATACAAAAAATGTTGGGGGGTAAATTTACAATGTAAGTTTGATCTAAATTGGCTCCTTAGTTTGTGTTCTCTACTGTTCATCCTTTTTCTATTTAGAATTTGGACTCTTTAGAGAGCCAACGGAAAGGTGGAAAGAGTAACTTTTTCATTGGTCACCACTTTTTCAATTTTTTGATTGATCTCACCCAACAAAGCATGCTGTCAAAAGAGGTTGGTCACGTGACGGTTTCTTTAGAGCAGCTGAACTGATCTGTTTTTCTACACAGAATGCGTGGATTTGCTTGTCATGGTGTCATTCGTGCAGAAGACAATCATCATCATTGACTTTTCAGCGTCCTACGTTGGACATAGACCCTTTCCAAGATTCCTAAGACCTTTCCATCATAGGTGTCGCTGAGCCAATACAATTTGAGCATGTCAATTTCAACGCAAAATCTTATATTTTGTCGGGCACTGTTTCACTTATGATAACTGAGGATCCACATAGTGAGTGGCTATGTCAAACGATTGTGAGACATTCTTGCAACATGGCCAACCCCATCGCCATTTGAGTATTCTAATGGATTCTATGATATCCCTGACTCCAGTTTTGTTACTAAGATATTATGTTATCTTATGATCTCTCTTTGTGATGTTGAGAATTATCTGTTCTAGGGCATGTTGCACGGTTCCTAGTCTGAGGTTAGGTTCCATGTTTCAGCTCCATGGGTGACTCTCGGGATGATGCATTGGTTGTGTACCCTCCTTTTTGAGACTAACGAAATTTTATTGTTCTTTAGGTTGGGTTTGCTCCATCAATAATTTGTCAAGACAATACCTACTACCATAAACAGGAATCCTTCTCCGCCTTTTTTATCAGTCGTTTTTATTTACTTTCCATATCTTGCAATGATCTGACACTGGAGAAATAATACCATGTTTATTCGTGCACAACACAATTGTGTGTGGATCCAGCCTCCTCATATAGAATATAAAATGCATGAATATATTAATTTATACAAATTATATATATATATATATATATATATATATATATATATATATATATATATATATATATATATATATATATATATATATATATATATATACATAAACATGATTGTATTGATATAGATATAAGACATGAATATATTTACATATTGAGACCATGAATATATAAAGCATTTTTTGTAGAAAGCATCGTTGAATGGATGCGCTGGAATATTGATATAGATATTTTTTTAGATAGAAAAGCATATTTACATTTATAGATACAGATTTTGAATATATTTATAACTGTGAATATATTTATGCATAGTAAGTATATATATATATATATATATATATATATGAATATGTATGTATATATATATGTATACATATATGTATATATATATATATATATATATATTTATATAGTGTATATATTCAGATATTGAAAGCATGAAAATATCAGTACGTGGAAAACAATAAAATAGTTATACATAAAGCCAGAATATATCAATACTTGTTAACCTTGATTAGTGCCGTTATTCCGTTTCAAAAGTTTCGAAACCGAAATGTTCAAGTTTTATTGCGATGTAATGTTTTTCCACGGTTTATACTGGTTAAGATCCCATTGATCCGACAAAGAAGGATATATAATCAATGCATCCTCCCAATAGCTGAAACATGGAACCTAACCAAGAGACAGATCTGCAAAGTGAGAACCATGTAACGCACACATGAAAAAAAATATGCTCCGCGTCACATGGAGAGACTATAAGACAGCACAGTACATCCGAGAAAACTCAAATGGCAGTGGGCTGACCATGTTGTGAGAATAGCAGGCAACCGATGGACATTGCAACTCGCGACATGGATCCCCCAAGATCACATGCACAACCGAGGCCGGCAGAATATTAAATGGAGAGACGAGCTAGACAAATTCAGGAAGTACTGGCTCTGTGACGCCCGTCAAAAAGAAGTGTGGCAAATCCTGGGGAAGGTCTATATCGAACAACGGAAGTTAAAAGACTGATGATGATGATGATGATGATGATGATATCGATTTATACAGCAGTACTGTGGCCGTGGTACATAAGAACAGACTCTAATCAAAACTGCACTTTTCAATCTATTCTAGTCCATAAAAAAGCATGAATATTTTTACATGTAAAAAAATGAATATATTTGTTCATAGATAGCCTGGAGATATCTATATAAGTAAAAAAAAAACCAAGATTTATTTATAGATTAAGAACATGAATATATTTATGCATGGATATCATGTGTATTTTTGTTATTTTTAGAGCTACAATGGCAATGAGCTAAAGAAATCTAAGGCAGAGAGTTCAAGCTTCAAAATAGAAAAAAACCCTGAGCATTATGACTTTGAAAATAACGAAAATATTATCAAACTTTGAATCCGATTTCGTCTTTTTTCTTTCGGCACTTATCAACTGTGCAAACTCACATCTACTTACAAAAAATACAGTGTTATTTTCATGGTTTTTCGACTGTGACTCGAGATTCTTTGACTCAAAGATATCAAGTTTTTATACAATGGACTCTTCCGCTGAAACGATCTTTAAAAATTTCTGTCCTAGAAAATATCATCAGATAGAATTCAAATACAATTAGTCTATGCCTTTAGAAAGTTTGCTTCACGCCACTTGTTGTCTTTTTCGAAACAAAATTGTGAAAAGTGATGAAATTGTGGAAAGTGACGAAATTGTGAAAAGTGATGAAATTGTGAAAAGTGATGAAATTGTGAAAAGCGATGAAATTGTGAAAAGTGATGAAATTGTGAAAAGTGACGAAATTGTGGAAAGTGATGAAATTGTGAAAAGCAATGAAATTGTGAAAAGTAATGGAATTGTGAAAAGCGATGAAATTGAAAAGTGACGAAATTGTGAAAAGTGATGAAATTGTGAAAAGGAATGAAATTGTGAAAAGTGATGAAATTGTGAAAAGTGACGAAATTGTGGAAAGTGATGAAATTGTGGAAAGTGATGAAATTGTGAAAAGTGACGAAATTGTGGAAAGTGATGAAATTGTTCGGCTTTTGTATAGCAGGGAGTCATTATAGAGGCAGCACATCCTTCTCCCTCTTTCTGCCACACCTTAATTTTTTTTTACTCCCCACTACAACAATCACCGATGTTTCAGCCTCACATGCCATCTCACCATCTGTGTGTGTGTGGGGTGGGGGTGTGGGGGTGGGGGTCAGAATACCTTCCCACCATTCTTGAGGTCTAGGAACACTGAAAAAAATTCACATATGAATTCACAATGAGCACTCTTTCACTTTACGTCATTTTGTCTCGCGAAACATTTATTTTTTATAGAGATACTGAACAGAAATATATATATATATATATATATATATATATATATATATATATATATATATATATATATATATATATATATATATGTATATATAAATCTGTCATTTTTCTCACGTGGATTAAGTAGTGGATACATAATACATTTTATGGTCTCATGCAACTCCCTGTCGATTTCGTGTGGGTGATGCGAAACTATCCGTTTTTTTTTTTTTGAAAACAGAGCCTTATCGTTGAGACGATTCTGTAATCCAGGGCTTAGATTTATTCGACTATTTATCACCCTCTTTGCCAAAACCTTCATGATCTCCAGGTAATACGATTCGAACTAAACGAAGAGGGTCAGGAAGTTGGTCTCCACGTGAACTCCAGTAAAGCAAATGTCAAGTACAACAAACGTGTTCAGGTCAAAGACACATTAATCAAAAAAGAAAACACAGACCTGAAAAAAGTCTACCCATACATATACCTAGGGACAATGGATCTCTATGGAACCCTCAAAAGAAGAAATCAAGCAAAGACTCACTTTAGGATTGCAGGCTCTCGGTAGAGCGAGCTCAACCTTTCAGAGCAAGAAACATTATCAGGTTTATAGGAAGACGGATCTTCAACCAATGCATCGTCCCGATAGTCACCTATGTAGCTTAAACACAGAAACTAATTAGAAGATTGACCCCCAAACTAAGGCCCATGCCACGTGCACATGAAAGAATCGGGCTCCACTTCCTATGGAGCGATCACGAAACATCACAGTATAATAGAGAAAAACAGGGGTCAGGTTTATCATGGAATCCATAAGAGAACTCAAATGTTAGAAAAATGCTCGACTCCCAATATGGATCCTCAGAAATCATATGCAAGACTCTGGCTAGAAAAATATATGATGGCATAACGAACTAGAGAAGTTGAGATGAAATTGGCTTTGCGATGTCCGGGATAGAGAAGTGTGGTGAATCCTCGGAAAAGTCTATGTCCAAATACGGACGCAAAAAGGCTGCTGCTGCTGCTGCTGCTGCTGCTGATGATGATGATGATGATGAAAAATGATCTTTCCAAAATCGAGTGTATACGTTACAGTGAATTTGTGAACAGAAATATCATGAACTCCCTAATTTCATAATCAGTCTAGAAATTGTTGATAAACTTGTGATGCTAGCTATTACTCCTGCCAGGAGTTTGATCCTCACTGTGAACTCTCTTAATGTTGCCTTGTGCCATACTAAGTTATACATACGCAGTGAAAATCGGGGAAATATATTCTTGATTTTACTGATGATTCACTGAGTTTTTTTAGTGTACTAGAACTAAATATCCCCCCAAATTATCTAAAACTGTCTAAAGAAAAAAGATTTTTTATCCAAAATTATTCAAAAGAATAGATCTTTTCTTTAAAACCACGAATATATAGATATCCCCGTTATTAAGAGCAGATCGTTCTTATAAATGTCCAAATGGCGTAAGGTGAAATAGCAACCACCATTAATTTAAATGGAAAAAAACTTGTGGGCGTCCCCAGACCAAAATAAATTAGGATAATATGTCAGGCTGAGTCATAGGAGGCTGCGAGACTTCTGTGTAGAAGACAGAGGAAGAGGGTGTGCGCTGTCTCTATAATGGTCTGCTTTGAACAAAACCTGAACATTATTTTTACTTTGTCCAATTTTTTAATCATTTCCGATATTTTTTTTTCAGAAAAGAATCTTTAAAAAAAATTTGTTTCAGTGGGAATGTTTATTTGTTCACAGGGTGGATTGGACAGTTTTTATCTTGAAATGGAAGAGTCCATGGTTACGGACAGGGAACCAAGAAAATGCATTGTTAATTATATAAGTAGAGTTCACTTTCTGGATGTCGACTTTAAAAAAAAAAAAAAAGAAAATCCACCCTGTGATGCACAATCAAAAAGAAAAAAAATGTCCGTAAATAGGTTTTTTTATCTTCTTGTCCAAGTTATTATTGACGATATCTTCATTTTCGGAATTGTGTTGCTTGTCCCATTAACACTGTTGGGCGTTCAGTCGTGAAACAGTCTTATCTCCCAGTGCTGAGAACAGACTTTTTTGTTTTCTCATACTTTTGAAGTCTTAGACAAGAAGATACTGCACAATAAAAAGTTGCAGTGTTCGGAAAAATAGCATGGAAATAAATTTAGAAAAAAAAAATTAAAAGATAAGAGACATATCAGCCTCGATTTAGTTTGTTCACACCTTCGGATATCCATTTCTCTGATTAACCCTCCCCTTATCGTTATCAGCCCACTTGTAGATGAAGTCATAGGCAAATCATTGTCGGAGATTTATATTTAGTTGAACCATTACATATATTCTCTTGTTTTGGGTTCGTATAAACGGGTGGCTACAAAGAAATGGATTTACTAAACTGAATCAGTATTTTATCCCAAAACTAAGCGACAGCCCGATACTGTAATCTGTATATTACGGCTGGTATGATCGAAAGATACGATTCGATAAAGAAGTGCTTCATTAAGCCGGTCCAAGCATAAGACCAACTAAAGACTATTGGAATGTCACTTGATCAATAGCTTGGACGTGTATCTCCACATATGCTGTTCCAATAAACATGTTCTAGTTGGTGGTTCCGAGATGAAACGTTGTGGCTCCAAAGTGAAACATTGTGGCCCCAAAGTGTAACATTGTGGTTCCAAAGTGGAACATTGAGGTTCCACGATGAAACATTGTGGTTCCAACGTGAAACATTGCTGTTCCAAAGTGATACATTGTGGTCCCAAAGTGGAACATTGTGGTTGTGACATGGAAAATTGTGGTTCCAAGTTGATACATTGTGGTCCCAAATGGGACACTGTAGTTCCAACATGGAACATTGTGGTTCCACGATGAAACATTGTGGTTCCAACGTGAAACATTGTGGTTCCAAAGTGAAACATTGTGGTTCCAAAGTGAAACATAGTGGTCATTGAATTAATCATTTGTATTTTTGATCGTTACCAAGTAGTTGCATTATCATTTTTGTCCTAAGATTTCAAATGTTTTGTATTCACTTGCTGATTTATTCACGCTTGTATCCTCGTTTTAGTTGCTTCTATAATTATGTTTTAGACCAATATAGTCCCTTGTTCACCTGAATTGCAATGATGAACACAGTTAACGAAAACACCGACATTGATAATCCGTCAAAGATTCAGCGGAACCAAATATAACTTCTCATTTATGAATTAAGCCTCAGTCCACTAACCTTTGAAAACAAGAAAACCCCATTCGTCCTAAAAAGAAGAGTATATAACAAATGCATCTTCCTGATGGTCACTTATGGAGCTGAAACATTGAACCTAATCAACTCTCTAGATCTATTTTAACGGGTTTCTAACGAATCAACGCTAAATCATATGGTACAAATTAGCCGATAGCGGTTATCTTTGCGTCTGCTAAATTTTTTATCAATCAAATTAGCGTTCCCCTTAGCTGTAACCATCATTGGTCATTTATGTGTCATCATCGGTTTCTTTATGGTTCAACCTGAACATAATGGTCGAAAAAAACAAACAAAAAAACCCCCGAAAGTCTGGTTGGTCATTCAATAGAAACTATCTGGTGATTGTCGTATTTTGGCGTCATGCCGTATTTGGGGTGATCAAAATCAGGATTGAACAATGGATGAGTCAATTCTTTCACCCACGTTGCCAAGACTCAGAAACAAAGACAAGGACAGAGATGTAATACTGACAAATGTTACAGTTTATGTTTGCTTGAGATTACATGTATTTGATAAAGCGTGTGAGGGTTTTCTCTTTGTATGTGTGTGTGTGTGTGTGTGTGTGTGTGTGTGTGTGTGTGTGTGAAGAAGAATCAAAATACCAAGTAGTACCAATTAGTACATTCAAGAACTAAAATATCCCACGCACTCATGAATTTGTATGTACATAGGTGCATCAATAAGTCATTAGCCTGAAAAAATTCATTCTGCACAACGAATATTTATATTCTGGCACTATCTATATCGTTGCCGATGGATTCGATTCAGCAAGGAATAATTCATAATGAAGATCGAACTTTATACAATGAGATTTTGGGATCAGAATGCCACAAATAATTACGTGACAGACTGCAGACTTAATGATGCAATCTGGTACCTTGAAATACACAAGAAAATCTAAAATAGGGTTTCTGTGGAGAAATATTACCTTTGTCAAAGAAATGAAAGATCCTGTGCCCTTAAAAGGTGTACCTCAGTCATCTCTGTCATAGATATTTTTGTTATACCATTAATCTTTTAAAAGCTTTAGGATCCTGCAAAAACATTTCTGTTGACTGGGGGAGTGATTGAAGTTATCACAAGCAACTTCATGTCAAAGGTTGAACCGGATCACTTCTGAAAAGACATCAGATTATATATTACCTCTGCCAACGAAGTAAGAGAGGTATATCTATTTGGTAGCGTCTCTCTCCGTTCGCCTCTCCGTCTGTAAACATGATATCTCTGAAAGAACAGAATGGATTTCAACGAAAAATAGTGGGACAGGTGGGCAATGAGGGTGAGGAAGTGGTGGTTAAATTTTGTGGCGGATCCAGGGATTTCTTTTGATTGAGAAATATTTTTCTAACTTTTTAAAAGATTCATTTATGTATTTGCTAATATCTGTCGACAGGAGATCTCAGAAAATTCCGAATGAATTTGTATGGAATCATGTACAAAGGTGATTAATAGGCTTCGAAAAAAAGTGAGAGAATTTTGGAGCGGATCCATGCTCACTTATCTCCTTTACGACGTAAGTATTTGTCCAAATCACATAATATTACTAAACGTTCAGATATGTCCGGAGTTCTCAATGAGTTTTTTACAGAAATTCGAGCAAAGTTGGATAATATACCGCGAAATGAGAAGGATCCGCGTACATTTATCTCCCATACGTCGTAGTTATATGTCCACACCACAAAATAACGCTAAAAATACATTTATGCCGACACAATATCTCTAAAAGTTTTCAATGAATTTCAACAAGATTTCGTGCGAGTTTGGGCGATAGGCTGCGAAAGGTGTGATTCAAATTTTGAATGGATCCATGCATAATTACCCCCCCACCCCAACCATGGTGTTCGCAGGGATGTGTGCTCTCTGAGTGCTTTTGGGTATCATATGTTCTTGTTCTTGCAATTATCTATCAATGTAATGAACACTTTTTCTGTCTGTCTCTTTGTTTCTCTGTCCGTAATTTCTACTATCAATTACTGACGAAGAATATATTATATGAATAAGATAACATTAATTAAATATACCGAAAAAAAAATTAAGTAAGAATAATTATCCATTTATATTTATACATTTGACTTTTCTTGTTTTGTATTTATTTTTGCTGAAGTATAAAATAGTAACTCTTTTCATCGGCACAATTTATATCTTATGGGTTTTAAAATAACTAAGATTTCCACGGGTTTCACTAGTTATAAATAAAATCTTAGTGGTTTGTGTATCAAAAGATAAAATTTCAAGAAAGGAAAGAGTAAGTTTTTATAAGAATCTGTAGACAACAAGTGTCCTTTTGACATTGTGCGTGTGTGTGTTTGTTTTTATGTGTGTGTGTGTGTGTGTGTGTGTTTGTTTTTATGTGTGTGTGTGTGTGTGTGTGTGCGTGTTGGGGGGCACTAACTTCAATTCTGTCTGTATCCGTTGACTACTTCAGCAGGTCTTTTCTAGTCGCTTCTTGTCCATTGAAATAGGGAACTCAAAAATCGTCTTTCATTTTACTTCTGAGATTGTATTTTCATCTCTAGTGCTCCTGCTGGGAAAAGAATAAAGACACGCCTTCTAGTCTTTACATCCCGATGACTAGTCTCCCTTAGACCGACCCTGGGAAGAAAAAGGGGCAGAAGGTTAGAAATAAGAAACATAAAAAGGAAGGAAGAAAGACAAAAAAAAAAAGAAGAGGTAATAAGTAAGAATTTAATGTAGAAAGGAGTTATGGATTGAAAAAAGATAGAAAGAAAAAACAGAAACAAAACAGCAAGAAAAAAAAACTGATGAATATAAGTGAATAAACAGAGAAGTTGGGAGAAAGAAAGATAGAAAGAACAAATAGAGAGGATGGAAAGAATTATGAATAGAAAGAAAGGAGGATAGAAAGATCCAAGCCTACATTCGTTTACCTAAAACCCAAACAACAGTCTTCTATCAACTATCGAATCGTTTGCAAGAATTACACTGATAATTAATTGCAGTTGTATGGAGAAGACTTTCACTGATGCAACAGGTCAGTATCGAAATTATAATCTCGAGGTCAACGGTTGGGAAATAAGTCCGAAAAGACTGATTAGTAGTGTTGGGCAGGCTTCCAACAGGTGGGTACAGCCGGTACACCTCACCGATGCCCAGAGGGCCACTGAGGTCTGTGAGTTTTGTGGGGCAAAATTGCGTATTCAAACTGATATAAATAACAAACGTCCTATATTAAGATAAGTTGACTCTACTGTTGATCAGCATGCAAATATGGCATCGGCCGCTAAAATAGTTGAAGTAAATGAAAATAAGAAGGCCGTAGAACAATAAGGGTTAAGCAGGTTTGTAGGACCTAATCACAACATGTCATGGCCTTATGAAATTCCTTGCGGAGGCCCTGGTGCTGAATTGAATATCTATTTTTAGTAGAAATGTATGATGCACCGAAAGTGAAAGATGTGAAAGTGAGTAAATTGGTTTAAATACATGCAGTGAGATCTCGAAAGAAAACCAATCAATTACTGTGAAGTGTTAGTGAAAGCAGATATTCGCCTGTCTGAGTTGGTCCCAAAAATGATATTGAACAAATCGCTTGTTGATTATACTGGGATACTCTCTCTTCCCCGGTTGATTGGTTGGCATGGTTTATATAGTTTCTGATTGGTTGAAGGAAGACAGAAGAGAATTCAAATTCTTGTGATACAGTATGATACAGTGGTTAGATAAAGAGCTTGTGATTTTAAATTGAATGAAGGAAGCAAGAAGTAAGTCCTCATATGAACTTCATAAAAACCAAAAGTCATGTTTAATAAATACGCAACAATTAAAATCGAAAAAGCAGAACTAAAGAAAGTAAACCACTACGTCTACCTAGGGCAATATCCATGAAATCTTTGAATGGAAAAGAATCAATCTAGGCTGGCAAGCTTTCGGCAGAGAAGCCCCGATATTCAAGAACAATAAGATCCCATTGCTCATGAAACGGAGAATCTGTGAATATAATCAGTACACTCCTCAAATAGTCAGCTGCAGAGCTGAAAATGTGGAACCTAACCAATATATTGGCTCCCAAACTAAGAACCATGCAACGTGTATAGGAAAGGATCATGCTATGTATCATAAGGAAGGATCACAAAACAACACAGTATATTTGAGAAAAAACAGGAGTCAGAGATATCATAGAATCCATTTAAAAACTCAAATGGCAATGGGCAGGCAATGTTGCACAAATCTCAGACAACTGCTGGACATCGCAACTGGCAACGCTCCCGATAGACAAATCTGGCGATTCTTGAAGACGAATATTAAAAGGCTGCTGCTGCTGCTGATGATGATGTTGATGTTGATGAATCTGAGCCCTACACCAACAAACCTGAAGATGTGCACCGGTTATCAAAATTAGAGATAAAAAACCCGAAAGTCAGATGATAACTTTTTCACTTGAGTGAACGTCTCGCATGGGAAGTTTTGCCAACTCTATTCTTATTTTTACATCTAAAATTGAGCAAAAAGTATCACAAAACATCTCAAAATTTCCAGATTCTCCAGATATATATTTAGAATCTAGGTGGCTTTGATCTCCAACATTTATTTTCATCAAAAGACGACTTAATTTATTTGAAATATTACCTATTTTATCAAAAATAATCTAAATAGCCATTTCTGACAACTAGACACAGCCAAAAACATCTGGATTTAGATGAAAAACATCTAAATTTGGAAAACAGAGAAAGAGATGTAAATCGGCGACTTCTTGTATGGCAAAATATTAACCATCGACAGAATAATTGTTATTTTGATTAAAAAAAATCATTGCTATCTATCCATCTAAGGGTCACACACAGGAGTCTCATAAATGGAGTTAGAGGGCAGAAAACGTAAACATTTACTCCTTATTAGGTTTAGTAGAAACGATTATAATATTTGCATATTCACTAACAATGATGGTTTTTACTATGTTTGAAAATTTTGACGTTTTTCAGTGATCATAAGGTAAGAGAAGTAATTTATTCATTGATTAGCGCTTTCTCTATTTTAGCCACCTCTAACACGGCACTTTGCTGGGGAATGTTCACTTCTGCCGTCTCAAACGTGCTGAAGGCTTCTGAAGGGGAGAGGAGCTCAATTCGTTTAATAACCAGCAAAACAGACTGAGTAGCTTCCATCAAAATTTACGCCATTACTGCTTATGATACCTGATACTCTCGGAGAGTTATCCATGTAGATACTAACCAGGCTTAGACAGCGCTTAATTTTGTCATACGTACGAGAACCGGTGAGTCTAACGCAGTTTGGCCGCAACTTGGAGCCCCATAACAATAATCAAGCTATCTGCGGTCAGTCTTGAGAGAGAGAGAGAGAGAGAGAGAGAGAGAGAGAGAGAGAGAGAGAGAGAGAGAGAGAGAGAGAGAGAGAGGGGGAGAGAGAGAGAGAGAGAGAGAGAGAGAGAGAGAGAGAGAGAGAGGTGTTCCTGTTAACTCTAACTTGACCGTTATCAGTGCAGTCGGATTTGGCCTGGCCGACCGTTGGGAAGGGCTGAGGTGGTGGTTGTGGTGGGGTTAACAGACGAAGAGAAACAGAAAAGGCCTTGTTGCAAAATAACCATTTGCTGAAGTAAGAAAATGTTTGCCTTTAGGTAGTCCTTGGGAGATTAAAGAGGCTACTTTTATAGATACAGTCCCCTGGGGATATAATTATCAGCATTTTTACAGTCAACAAACCCTTTGCAGGTAAATACAGACATGCATAAACACACACACATACACGTGTCTGTATATATATATATATATATATATATATATATATATATATATATATATATATATATATATATATGTGTGTGTGTGTGTGTGTGTGTGTGTGTATACGCGTATATGTAGGTTTGGTTATTCACTCAATAGAAACCGTACTGCAACCAATGTCTCTTGGCAGCATTCTATGTAGGAGGTGATCAATTACAATTTGGAAAAGGGATGATTAATGCTTCAGTCACTTCACTCTCCAAAAGTAAAGGATCAATTTAGCAAAAAGTTACATTGCAAACTGAATCCCTACAAGAAAATTACTTTTGGATGAATTTCACCCCCCCCCAAAAAAAACCCCCAGCTCAACCTAATAAAAAAATGAATGTTTAGATTTTCATCACAGTGGCTCTATTAGTGCGGCCTGTATGCATGATACATACATAGCCGGTCAGTCAGCAAGCCAACTAGCTTAAAAACTGACAGAAACCTATGTTTACAATGTTGGTGACAATTTTTGTGGATGGTCTCTAATTACTATCAATATAGTCCCTTTTGGACATAAGTTTCTTTTGATCATTCTGACGTACGAGTGTTTGTATATATATATATATATATATATATATATATATATATATATATATATATATATATATATATATATATATATATATATATATATATATATATATATATATATATATATATATATATATATATATATATACATGTATATATATATATACACTGAATTTGAATTTTTATGAGATTATTTTTTTGGAAAGAAACTATTTGCTATAAGACATAATGGTTCACCACTTGAAAACTTTTGATAGTGTGAATATTTGTTTACATCTAATTTCATTTGAAGTTATACGGAAAGGTGACCAGGCTCATTAAAGTGGAAGAGTCAACTGTCTCAAACGGTGAGTGTGATATTTGATATTTTATCAGCAAAAATTTTACGTTTAAGTGGATAAGTTCATTGTTACAGATGACGAAATAAATCAACAAAGTCACTCTTTATTTTATAAGTGGCTCTTATCTGGGTTGGCAAGGAATGTGACAGCATTTACTGTTATTACTACCTGCAGGAGGGAGTTATGGGTACGTAGTTTGCCCAAGTGTCTACTCAATCACTTTATTCTCAGTGTACTATAATGACATGCCAGTGACAAGACCTTTTGTTGATATCTGGTTGTTTAGGACAGATTGATAGTAGATACTGCTAGACCATGGTTTGGTAATAGGTGAAAGTGTCACGGCGGGCTTTTCATGCTGACCCATGTAAACAGTAAATGCAGGCCAAAATAAACGGAGGGAAATTTTTTTTTAGTTTAAAAATTTTTTTTCCCAAATAAACAAATGCTCCTGTTAGCCAAAATTTATCTATATATGTCCATTTGCCATTGTGCCCCGAACCCCCTGGTGCTAATTTGGTATGCACACTCAATTGGCAACGTGAAATAAGTTGGACAAAATCCAATATTCATTTAGGACGGGGTTTTATTTACGCGTATATGATCCTTAACTCAACCCTATACCTTCTATTTATTTGTGAAATTTTGTGATAGCTCGACCAAATCAGATGTGCATACTTAGTGGACCTTGGAAGAGCACTATATATATATATAGTGGACCTTGGAAGGGCACTATATATATATATATATATATATATATATATATATATATATATATATATATATATACTAGCTGGATACCTTCTGATTTATTACTATTTCGGTTCTCTTTTAAATATCTATGCAACAGATGATAGCACGAGTAAGATTTTGTTGAGAAACATCTCAAAAGTCTATTCAATGTAATTATAACACATGTAGACCAAGTAAATTTTAATGATTATCAACACACACGCTCACACACACACACATATGCATATATATATATATATATATATATATATATATATATATATATATATATATATATATATATGAATATATATATATATATATATGTGTGTGTGTGTGTGTGTGTGTGTGTGTGTGTATTTGTGGAAGGATTTTTCTGACAATGTGTAATTTATTGATTTGACAATATTAAAAAAAAAAACTTCAGGTGTGATCTGACAACACCATTGATTGCAAAATGCATTATCGAAAATAATCGAGAATATATAGGGAAAACTTTCAATTTAGTCGTTTATCCAAATCACCAAATTAATAAATCATACACACACACGCACTCACGCGTAAACACCCACACTCACACATGTATATATATGTAAATCAAAACAAGTTTAGATTACAAGACTCAAATATCCTTTTCACAATATACTCAATAATCGCTGTAAAATTGGAAATACAAAACGACAGCTCCCACTTTGAGTTTTTTGTTAGATAATAATGAGTTCAGAAAATTGGTGGCCGATAGGTTAGCAACGTGGGACATGGACCCAGTGAATAGGGTTCGCACTCCACCTTCAGTTATCGGTAAAATAGCGTATGGGAAAAGGAGCTTCATCATCATCATCATCATCACCGGTCTTTTCCGTCGTTGGACATAGACTTTCCCTAGGATTCGCCACACCTCTCTATCATGGGCGTTGCAGAGCCAGTACTTCCTGAACTTGTCCAATTTGTCTCTCCATCTAATATTCTACCGGCCTCGGTTCCACATGTGATCTCGAGGGATCCATGTCGTGAGTCGTGATGTCCATCGGTTGTCTGTCATTCTTGCAACGTGGCCACCCCACTGCCATTTGAGATTTTTAATGGATTCTATGGTGTCCCTGACTTTTGTCTTTTGTCGGATGTACTGTGCTGTCTTGTGGTCTCTCCAAGTGCATGGTTCTCAATTTACGGGTCTGTCTCTTGGTTAGGTTTCATGAGTCGTCACTAAATCCATTTCAACCTCAAAGAAAAATGATGATTTTTTCTAGCTCTTGCTCGGATAATCAAATCTCTTCTCCATTTCTTCAACATTTCAGCAAATTCCTTCTATGGTTTTCTTCAAGTATCATATGTACTATCAGTAAGGGAAAACAGTCTCTCCGCCGGTGCCTTCCTCCGATATTACACATTACACGTGAAGAAGGCCGAAAAATGAATTGGCTGGAACAAACTGATAACCTCGACGGTTAGAAAAGATTGGATTGTCCGAGCAAAAATTAATGACTCTTCTCAAAGTTATAAACAGGGTGGTCTATGTCGTTTCGGTTATTTAGATTCTCGGAAGATGCTGTTATAGTGATTCCGAGGGGAAATCAAGCAATAAAACAACAACATATGTTGGATGTTTGTTCTACGGATATCAACTCTTTGTTCTTTTTCTACACCTACGTTTCATTTTTCACTTAACACAAAACAGACTTCGTGCATAGCTTTAATCTTTCGATAACACTGGCCCTTAATCTTCAATGAGCAACCACTCGTTAGATAAAGAAGGGGAAGAAAAAAAAGAACCCATCTTCAAGATGCAGTGTAGTCATCATAATATCCTCCTTGGACCAATCTATTTCTATTTATCATTGAAAATTCCTTTGCTTATTCGGACAGTTTGTCTGTGAAACTTTTCTCACGTTTTATTCTCTCGTAGCTACTATCTATGTAACAGTTGATATCTCCAACTGGAATTATACGACGTCATATCATGGGTGGGATTTTGTAGAGAAATACGTTGAAAAGTTTAATCACTCTATTACATTTTAATGGTATTCAAAAAGCTTAATGCACGCACCCATACAACCCCCCATATATATATATATATATATATATATATATATATATATATATATATATATGTATATTAACGCTCCTCTATTCAGTGTTGATCGCTCTTTAAGTGAGGTAACTTAACTCGTTCATTGTAAGCTTATGCAATGCTCTTCCATAGGAATAGAGCACTCTGGTGGATGGGGAATTTAACCTAAATAAATATATCACTTAAATTCAGCCCTACTCACCGTCCAATTCCGTGGCTCAGCGGTAGGATATCGGCCTCCGGGTCTGAAACGAAGGTTTCAATCCTGCCTTGTGGTACAGAACGGGATAATGGATTGTCTATAACCAGACTGAAGGGTTGTAATACAACGAAACAGCTGTCCGTGGATGACAAAATAAAATACAAATGGTAAAGATCAGTATAGCATGATATTTTTCTGATGAGGCAAAAACATGAGCTAGTTTGTGTAGCGAATATATATATATATATATATATATATATATATATATATATATATATATATATATATATATATATATATATATATATATATATATATATAGGTACCTCGTTCTGAAATAAATTAGCATATTAGTCCTGCACCTCATTGGTACTGAGAAGTGAATTAAATACCCACTAGTTGGTACATTTCTATTGCATTTTGCAATTTCATGTTAAAATCAGAAAATATCAATATGTATGAATTTATATTTCCATGTTTTTGTGCATCTAACAAACACACACACATACATATGAACACACACATAGATACATAGACGCTATATTCCTTACATTAAAAGGAAGAAACACAAAACTCAAGGAATTCCTCTCATACTTCAATATAAAACACACACGCTTCCATCAAAATTCGATCATCAAAAATCAACACAATCTATTGCATTTATTTGACTCCCTTATATACATAGATAAAAACAGACAACTATAAACAACATTGTACATTAGATATTTTGTACACATCACTACCTCCACTTCGAATCATCATCATCATCATCATCACCACCACCACCACCACCATCATCATCATCATCCTTTCAACTTCCGTCGTTGGACATGGACCTTCCCAAGAATTTGCCACACTTCTCTATCGTGGGCGTCACAGAGCCAAACTTCCCTATTCACAAGCACTTCGACTTGAAAAGATCTCTTCCAATGATGAAGAATTTGATAGATTCACTAACGGAACCATGCAACAATTAATCAATAGACGATATTGCACATCTAATCAAAGAGCCAATACAACAAGCTAGAATGATCCAAAGAGAAAATCACCTTAAATTAACAACTGGAGAAAAAAACAATTGGATTCCCCCCTCATAACCACATCTAACACCATACTTCCTCAAATATCTCAAATGATAAGGAACCGCTGGGAAATTGGTAAACTTAACCCTAAATTTAAAAAAATATATTCCAAGAAACATCGTTGACAAAAAAATATCAAAGAAATAATAGGAAGCAAAACAACGAAGTCATTCGAAAAAAAAAAAAATCACATAAACAGTGAAATTATGTCAGCCATGAAACACAAAACACTTTGGTGCAAACTCCTCAATTTTACAAACTCCTTCACCAGATCAATAACTAAGAACACCTACAAAATTTACTGCAAATCTAATTGCAAAAGTAAGAGGGTTATCTACCGCTCAGAATGTGCACGTTGCTCCAAGCAATACATTGGGAAATCAGAATGGCCTTTCTAATATAGATTACACGACTTTAGATAACAAGTAAAATCGATAGACCTTAACAGACTATTACCTGTAGAAAAGCACGTTAAATCAGCAGACTTAACCCAAGACGCTGTATTTACTTTTATAGGAATATATTGAACGAAAAACTTGACATAGAACACAACACAAACCCTCGGATTTCATGGAGGTAGATGGTTTTCCAGATTCTAAAACAATTTACCCAAAATGGTCTCAATGACAAAATGGTCCATCCTCAGAACATTATATCACAGTCTTCATAATGCACCAACAGACATACTACATTTATATATATACACACTTTATACATGCATTGTCCCTGCCATAACTACCCATCGTAACATCAAGCATTAACTATCATAATTAATGTAAATACCTGATATATGTATGGAATTCAACAGGCACTGATTTTAGATTATAAAGAAATGCAAATAATCCACAAATGTAAACGCTATTGATACTGTGCAAATTCTTCTTGTGAACACTACCACTATAGCCTCACAAGATACAGAATCTAACACCATACCATTTTCCCCCACCATCCACAACGACCTCTCTTGATCCCAGTGACAACAGAGTAATAAAAAGAATGGGCCCCACCCAATAGATAACTTTGGAATATAGCCTCATTGGACAAAGGAATCCAGATGGGAAAGGAAAAGTTAGAGTTTATACTATCAATCTCCGTTCATTCATTCTCTCCCTTGGAAAATGGCTGTGTAGCCAAAACCAGTCAGGGAATAACTTTTAAAAGGTGATTTAAAAAGTGAAATAAAGCCACTTTCCGCATTCACTCTTGGTTATGTGTCTTCCATATGCTAAATCACACACACAAGTACACACACACACACACACACATATATATATATATATATATATATATATATATATATATATATATGTATATATATATATATACTCACACATATATATATATAATTAAATAATTGTGTTTCACTGTATTATAACTCCTCAGTGTGGCTATAGATTATCCATTATCCCATCAAGTACCACAAGATAGAATCGAAACCTTCGCTTCAGACCCAGAGGCTGGCATCCTACTTCTTCCGTACGCAGAACTGGACGGTCAGTAAGGTTGAATTTAAGCGATATATTTATCCACGCAGAATTCCCCATCCACCAGAGTGCTCTATTTCTAAGCTGGAAGAGCATTGCATTAGCATATAATGAACGAGTCACCTCACTTGAAGGGTGTTCAACACTGAATAAGGAAGCGTTAATTATATTAATATTTATATAATATATAAATATATATATAGTGCAACTCAAGGATGTAATATAACATAGCATGATATAATGTAGTATATTATGAAATGATACAATAACCACTGTTTGATAAGTCTATTTTATAGAGCGTTAAATACGTTCAAATTGAAATATCAAGTTGGGTTAAAGTAGAGCTAGAAATATAATGGAATGAGGATTCGCTAAATGAACACCTTTGTGTAGCAG
>OY735229.1:40687498-40727498 GCA_963457665.1 Thysanoteuthis rhombus
ACACCAGGATTCGTTGCTAACACCTAATTTTACTTGACAAAGCTCGGTGTGAGCTAAACGCCGAAATAAAGAATCATTTGTTTTGAAAGGTCACCCAATATTGTCATCTTACTTTCATAGATAATATTCTGATAAATAAGGACTCCGTAAGTATATATATATATATATATATATATATATATATATATTAGTTTTTTTTGAGTCCGGCTACTTTTGCCATATCTAATCTTGACCATAATTAAAGGTTAAATTTCTCTCTTTCACTTTTCGAGGAGCCTGTCCGATTTTTACTGTCTGGGGCCTACTGCGACCGTAAATTACAAACACGATTCGCTACGTTGGGGGCATCTCTATTGGCGAGAAACTTCTTGGTAGAAAGTTATACGAAATACCTTCTCCGTATAGGTACATATATAAAATATGTACTTAATGAAAAATGCGATTTTATTAGTTTGCTGTCGGTTACACAAGATTGTTCAACTAACGGATGAATTTTTTACAGATATCTTTCATCCACAATTTGAAACTATGGACTCTTCCATCGAAACCAATTCATCATTTTCATTGAAAGTCAAAAAAATCCTTGAACGTTTTCACGAAGATTAATTGTCAGATGTATTCATGAGCGTTTGTATGTGTATCGAAATCAACTTATATGATGTGCTATGAGTGTGTTTATATTTTTATCGGTAACATTTGTCGAGGGGGATAACTATTAAATCTTTTGGGGGGGGATGAGGCAGGGGGTTAAAGTATAAAACATCTCGTTGAATATAATTGAATAAATGAAGAGCATTACTATGTTTTTAAAGTATGATTCAATTGTAAAATTATTTAAATACTGAAACCATTTTAAAAGCATTAGTAAATACCAGGTATATTCACACACTTTTCACAAATAGCATTTTAAATATATTTCAATACTTTAAATACCTTTTTTGAAATTGTGATTTTGTTTCCGAGTGCAAAAAAATAGCATAAATTCAGTTATGAAAAAGAAAAAGAAATTCTTTTGAATATTCAAAACAGATTTTATGATGTTTTCGATTTAATATTTGTTCATAAAGATACTTCCGTCATATTGACAGTTGTTCACATAAAAATTTAATCTCTATAATAATAAGTCTTCCTAAGATACAATGCTTGTCATTGAGATATTTTTTCGTCGGAAATTATTTTTCTTAACGATTAGGTTACTGAATTATAAAATAAATATTGCTCTCTTTTTACTTAAAAATAATGAAAAATGAATTTGTTCACACGAGATGTCTTATATTCACGTAAAAAGGGATGACAATATGTTTCCCTCCAATGTTGTATGGATGAACAAAAGTGATAAAGATTTGCTTTTTAATACCGTAAACAAAAAAGCAAATCATAAAGGCTGGCAATGGAAATTGTCTTTTAGGCCTTCATAAGTATTTTCAATGCATGATATCTTTATGTAAAAAATATTTCGTAAAAATACATTTAGTTAATATCTTTTATTAGATCATATATTTCTACATTATTAAAACATTCTTCTGTAAAAACATTTCGTGGCAAACAAGAAATCATGTAATTTTTTCTTTATACTCGCCTCGAACGTACAATATATCCGACACAAAACTCAAAATATTGCTACATAGAGTAGTAATTCAGTTTATATAGCAGTTTTTCTTTCAAAAATTATTCAGGGCATTGATTTAGCATCACCAGAATAATTTCAAGAAAATATCAAATTGATTTCAATCTTTCAGGGATTTATCTTTTTACAATGTTAACATATTTGCTAACCGTTTAATCGGGGTGCCATGAAAATCATAGGGTGGGGATAAGTTCGTTCCCATGGTAAAATATTCCCCCATTTTTTATTTGCAAAATACCTTTTCCATTGAAAAAAAATTACAAATAAATACAAAACCCCACCCCGCCAAAAATTGAAATCCGACCATGATTAAGTTATTGTAGAACTGTAAAAATCTAGGTATGTTTTTGGCAAAAAAAATTAGATGTCAGTTTTTACGTCAAACTGATATGCACGGTATGAACAACCTTTCAAATAAAACAATTCTCGGGTATATAACTTAAGTAATTTTTTTGTGAAACTTTTATACAATCATTCTTCGTGCTGATGATACAGTGTCACGCGTTTTTATCGTCAAATAAAGCTTCGTTGTGAAAATTGCGTGGTGGTACCAAAATACACGAGCCAATATGTCCTGCTAGGTAGTTAGAGTAGTTACTTCTTCCTGCCGGTACAAGTTCAAGCTGATGCAGGATATTGAAAGCTGATTCTCCTGGTATGGTTCTCCTTTTCTCAAAAGAGATTAGCTTAACCTCAAAATACTCCATCCATGAAGCTTAGTAAAATACATTAAGTATTTCTCAAAGACTTTTGCAAAATTGACACCCATGACTAAAAAATATTTTTAAAGCTAACAATAAACTTATGTGTGTGTGCACCGTGATTACTTGACAACTGGCCATTGTGCGAAGTTGTTATTCGATAGATGTATTAATCAGTACATACGGTAGTGCTGTGTCGAGATTGGAGTCTTTCCGGTCAGTGGCTCTCGGGAAATCCGATGAAATTGGTAAAAATATTAGAAATTATAGATTTTCCTTCAAAATTTGACTTCTGCTCTTTAGAATTATCTAAATGTAGATATAACCTATTTAAATCTATCTATCTAAATTATTGTACATGACAATTACGGCAGGCTGGTCCACACGTTATAAATTCTGACTCCTTCCAAACATACACGTTCGGAACGGGCATTGCTCTTGTATGATATAAAACTTGATTCATTTTCGTAAAATTCATATAGCCACAAAGAAGTATCGGAGAACATTTTGATATCGAAACACTTGTAGCCTCGAAAATGGCCTGCCCGATCAATCAGCCAAGTCAGCTACTGATTCTTTCCTCTTTGCTGGTCTGCATGTGTGTGTCTCCGGGCGCCCCTGGTCACCTGAATACTCCACCGAACACCATCTGAAAAGGCTTTATTGATTTTTCTTTCAAAAGTATCTTTTTAGGTCTCTCTTGTCATTTCGGACCAACAAAGCCGAAATCATACGCTGGTACTTATTCTTTTGGGGGTTGATTTTAGATAATGTTCTGGAACATCTGTTGGATACGGCGATCTATTAGAGTGAAGTGCAGATATAGAAATTATCTTTGACCAATACAGACGAACAAAGATATTTAGTAATTTATTGTAAAATGTTCGAAAAATCAAGAGAAATTCAAATCAAATGTGTGTTAAGAGTTAATGTAAATCAAGTTATTCAAATTTGATATATGTCTTATTTATTACAACGATGATTGAATTTATCTATTAAAAGTTTTCCTCGATGAATCATTGGTGTGAATATTTTCTCTTTAATATAGGTATCGTCCTAATGAAATCTCAATAAAATGTCTCTTGATTGTGAATAAGTTTTACATGTTTTATGAGATAATTTCCTGGGGAATAATATCAGTTTATCCATTTGAGAAAAGGATAGAAAACACGCCGCGGTCGGTATCATACCCTAAATCGGAAAATTAAAAATTGCAAAAATTAAATAAATAAATAAATTAAAATTGAGATAAAATCTGGGTAAAACTTTTACATTTTCATAAATCAAATTAATTAATTAATTTAATCGAATTTCCAAAAATTTAGGAAATATTTCGAAATTCTTATTGAATTCTTTTTGGCTTTTATTATACCTGAAATGCTATCTAATCATCATCATCATCATCACCACCACCACCACCATCATCATCATCATCATCATCATCATCATCATCATCATCATCATCATCATCATCATCATCATCATCGGTCTTTTAACGTCCATCATTGGACATACACCTTCCTCAGGATTCGCCACTCTTCTCTATCATGGGCGTCGTGGAGCCAGTACTTTCTGAATTTGTCCAGCTCGATGAAGCTCCATCTAATATTCTGCCGGCCTCGGTTGCGCATGTGATCACGGTGGATTCATGTTGTGAGTCGTGATGTCCATCAGTTGTCCGCCATTACTGCAACATGGCCAGCCCACTGACATTTGAGATTTTTAATCGATTCTATGATGTCCCTGACTCCTGTCTTTTTCCAGATGTACTCTGCTGTCTTGTTGTCTCTCCATGTGAGGCCCAACATAATTCTTTCATGTTTGCGTTTTCTGGTTCTCAATTCGAAGATCTGTCTCTTAATGACGGTGTTTTGATACTCCAGTAATAGAGAAAATCATCAAAACTCATTATGTACCGTTATCTTAAACTTTTCTCTTCACCAGAAAGTATACATATATAATGTCTACAGGCTCTGTAACGCAATTTCCTAATCATTTTCGAATGGAATTTAGTCGCTTGTCAGTATAATTGCTCAAACGTCTCTTGATAGATTCAAATTGTATCTGATAATTATCCAGGGCGGCAGACATTCGTGATTTTATAGCCATTTTGACGGCCGTACTATGAAATACGGGAACACGACCGTCAACTGTCACGAACTGTTTTTTGTGGAAATAGAAATAATATATATGCATCATATGCTAGTGTGTCACATGAATGCATTTGCATTCATAAACTTATATTTGTTTCGATTGATGGATCTTCAACTCGCCAACCTATATTGATTCTTCGTCTGATCTTTTCCCTTTTAGGATTTCATGGAGTTTTATTGTCCTCGGTAGATGTAGGGTCTTCTTCATTCGGGTATGTGTTTTCGATGATGATCATTGTAGCTTTGTTTTCAACATGTTTGTTGTGAATGACTTTTGCTTTATTGAAGTTCACATGAAACCAAATTTCCAACTTACTTCATTCAATTCGTTTAGCATTATCTGAAGATCATGAAGGCTCTCAGCAAATAGGGCGATGTGGTCAGCAAATTTGAAGTTACTTGGATATATCCTAAAAAGAAGAGTATACAACCAATATGTCCTCCCGATAGTCACTTATAGAGCTGAAACGTGTTACCTAACCAAGAGACAGACTCACAAACTGAGAAGCATGCAATGCACGCATGAGAAAATCATGCCCAACCTTACATGAAGAAATCGAATGACAGCACAATATATAAGGAAGAAAACGGGAGTCTGAGACACCATCGAATCTGCTAGAAAACTTAAATGGCGATGGGCCGGTCATATTACAAGAATGACAGACAACCAATGGACATCAGGACACTCAACATGGATCCCAAGAGCTCATATGCGAAACCGAGGCCGACAGAATACAAGATGGAGAGATGAACTACACAAAGTCAGGAAATACTGGCTCTGCGACGCCCATGATAGAGAAATATGGTAGATCCTGGGGTAGGTTTATATCCAACGACGGACGATAAAAGTTGGATGCTAAGATCAATCTTTACAAGATACCCCGCTGCTCTTAGATACTCCTATATACGGATACTCACTGGACTCACTGGTCTCCAATAAACACACACACACACACACACACACAAAGACACACACACACACACACACATATGTATATACATATATGCGTGCGTGTGTATGTGTATGTGTGTGTGTGTGTGTGTGATAAATAGATATCATATTGGGCCTTGGGAAGTCAGCTAATCTGACCATGAGGCAATAGTTTTCAAAATTACGAACTCGTCCCTTTTTTTTCCGTCAACAATCGAGTCATGCCAGTGATGAGACATCCTCGTCAAAATATTTGACGATTGGACTGAGCGTGGAGTAGAGCTCATTCCCGAATGGTATTTAGCACGATATCAAAATGGTCCCTTGCATGGGCGCAAACTCGGCTCGCTGATTCCAGTTTCTGTGTTGACATCTCTCCCACCACTCAGGATCCTTAAAAACAAATGTATAACGTTTTTATGGCAAGAAAACATTTCCTTTGTGCTTTGTTATTCATACTGTAACGCAGTATGTCTCAAACTGTTTGAGTGTCATTTACCCTTAAATCTTATAACAAAATCTTATCCTTCCATTAGTAATTTCCGTTACGTTTTTGATAATGTCCATCCTATTCTCCTTTGTATAATTTCAACTCATTTTAAGCGAGAAGCATTGATATACTCATTTCTTATATGTTTTATTGGTTCATACTTTTGAACATCCAGTAAATATGTAAGGAAAACTAGGAATGACAAGAAAATTAACACAAAGATTATCAGAAATGTTAATTTAATGTTTAACAGTCTTAGAAATTAAATTTTTAGAAATACTATTTTCTTATTGTTCGTGTTTATCACGATAAGTACTTTTTCTGAAAATAGAAAAAAAAAAGTAAATATTTAAGTTAATCGTATCTTTCACCTTTCATGTTTCACATTTCATTCACCCTTCATATACCCCTGAAGTTTCATTCAACCCCAGGATAATAACGTTCACCCTTGGGTGAATCATTCACCAGTTAATAATAAATACTGCCCTCACAATCAAATATGTCTTAGAAGAATTTGGTTGTAAATAGCTCTGCCAGATTCTTTGTTCTTTTCTTTTTCGTTTGTAAGGGTAACTTTATGCCCTCGAGATAGAGATTGTCCGGAATCTCTCACAGATGCTTACCAGATTTGAAAACTATTTTCAGTTTTTTTATTTCTTTGTTTGATAAACAGTGAGCTAATAGACTTCTTATCTTGCTTTTATCCTTCTCATCTAGGCTTTATTGATCTTTGCAGACCTCAGTACAATTCGATAGCAAGCCTGACTCCTGTAGGGTAAAACTCCGCAACGAGCCTGGCTGTGATAGGGTCAATCTTCGCTCCCGCTTCTAAAGATAATTACTGCAAATTTTCATCATATATATATATATATATATATATATATATATATATATATATATATATGTGTGTGTGTGTGTATGTGTGTGTGTGTGTGTGTGGGCGCGCGCGTGTGTGCATGTGTGCGTGTTAGTATACATGTATTCATCTATTAGAATGCAATAAGCCCTTATCTATAACATAAATTTTGATAGAAATATACGACTTGTCAATTTAGCCCAGTCGGTGAGACATCGTCCAACCAATCTGGTATAGACTTGAGTTTTACAAGAGGTCTAGTCAGTCACTTAATAAAAAAAGAGACTTTGGTCACTAAACGAGGAACCAGTTTAGCATACACTTACATTTCAAATTGAACCCCACTAAAATTCTATCGGGGCGAATTTTCAAACAGCAAGCCAGAAACCAACTAAGGGACCGATTTAGCATAACATTGCATGGTAAATTAGACTGTACACTACGAATCTAAGTTATTTTAGACATTAAAGAGGAAATGTTTGAATTTCTTTTCGTTTCTCCTGTTTATTTTCTTCCTCCCAAAGAAGACATTCAAAACTTTATTTTACAATTTCAAACAATTTATTTCTACGATTTCAAACAATTTGTTTTTTTTTTTCAATCATTAACATTTTATTTTTCAATTTGGGACAATTTCTTTTTTTTTCAAATTTTAAACAATCTATTTTGGTTGACAAAATGAAAATTCATCGAATATTTAAATCCTTGACAACTAACAATTCTTCCTTCAACATCCAGACAATTTGTCTTCATCTTCTTGTCGGTTTTTATGTCATAATTCCCATAAGATCAGAATGTGATATTTAAGCTGCTCAAAAAATATTTTGATACTATTTTAAATTTGATACATGAAACAAAGTGCATCACGTACATGCATGAGTATCTGAGAATGTGTGCATGTGTTTGTCTGTGAGGATGTGTGCGTGCATGTTTGTTTTATAGATAAGAAATGTGAGAAATATCAATATCATATATATATATGTATATATATATAAATATATATATATATATATATATATATATATATATATATATATATATATATATATATATATATATATATACGTATGTCTGCCTGTATGCTTGTGCGTGGATTAGGCTGAGAGTGGGAATTACCAATATATTCATATATATATATATATATATATATATATATATATATATATATATATATATATATATATATATATACATATATATATATATGTGTGTGTGTGTGTGTGTGTGTGTGTGAGTTTGTGTGTGCATGTGTTTGAGTGTGTGTATATGTGTGTATCTTTATACGAGATGGATCAATAAATTCATAGCGTCCATTGGTTAATATTTGAATCTCAATCAGACAATTTTTACCACATAAGGTTTGATTTAGGCGATGAATGGAGATCTGTTGAGTGGAGTGCATTGACAAAGAAGGATATCATGTAGAAAAAGGAATTTTTGTGTAGAATATAAGCTTTTTCGTCATTAAAGTACGGTTCTATTGATGTACCCATGTCTGTAAGTATGTAAAGTAACTGAATCGTGAAAATGTGTTTGAAGTGACAAAATTAACCTTCAAAAACAGTTCATGCAAACGGATGTTCGTACTATCGATTTTTCTGACTACTACTTCATGAATAGTATTTTATTTTCAATATATATATATATATATATATATATATATATATATGTATATATATATTGTTGTGATTTTCCATATTTAAACATAAAGTATATATTTTTTAAATAAGTATAATTTTACGCACATACACAAGTTCGCGCTCATACACTCACACACATATATATATGATACAAATTGGGAACACAATATGATATAATATAATGGAATATCTGATATGTGGTGGGATTAACTATCAGACAGACACTATCATACCTCCACTGTGTGAAACAGAAAGATATAAACTGCAATGACCAACAATCAAACAAGGAAAAAAAAACGAAGATAGATATATATTTAGAATTAAGAGAAGATACTACACCCCAGAAAAAAAAAGACACCTCCTGAAAAAACGTTCTAAATAGGGATGTAGAATGAATTTTATCATAGAAACATAAACGTGTTTGTGTAGCAGATCCTTTATTTCAATATATATATATATATATATATATATATATATATATATATATATATATATATATATATAACTTTCATAGATTTCTTTTTTTTCTTTATATGTATTTGATACATTCTATACTGAAGAATATTTTTGGAAAGTGTTCAATTGAAAAATAAACATTCGAATATTCAAAGTTAATCGATTTTTTTCTAATTTTTTTTCCGTCTCTTCTATACCATTCTAAATATTGTATTTTACCCATTTACTGGTTTTTGTAAGAAATTTTTTTCGGGTTATGATTTTGAATTCGTATTATATTTCCAGATTCTTTTTCTGTTGTGATGTTATTTTGAGCAATTCACGTTTTCACGATTATGAGAAAAGTATTGATTGAACATGTTTTTATTCCAAATTTTGCTGTTTGAGTAAAGTACCGTCCGTTCATTGTTTATACTCAGCCAAATTGCATTGGAGACAGAGGTTCTCGTGAGATCACCGAAGTTAAGCGATGTTGAGCCAGCTCATTAGCTAGATGGGTGACCATCTGGTGTCGTATACGGCAGCAAGATTGCTTTGCAGCTTCTTCAGTCTTTGCTTTGCCACTGATTAGCAAACAGGGCAATAACATTTTGCCGTGCTAGGATCGAACTGTACCTGGTCTCATCTCAAACACAGGTTTCTTCATGGAGGTCCCGCAACAGAGCGTTCTACTAGGAGATGCTATAATCGTTTTGGGAAGTAGCAATCACTTACTCAAAAGATTCACAAAGCCGGACTCAATTTGACACAAAGCTAATTGAAGGAATCAAAGTAAGAAGTTCGTGTTGCACCAATAGCCAAATTGAGAAATCCTGTCAGCCTTGAATATCAAAATTTGCAATCCTGCCCCTCTATCTGGGATCAAACTACTCCTGTTACTCGAATTACTCTTCACTAAGCTCACACAGCCCCAGAAGTGGGATGTACCAATTAAACGATCGAACTCACTACTTGAGTGACTAACTCACTTTGTCCATGGCGATACGCACGCTGTAATGTTGGATAAGACACAAAAAATATTTCCCTTAAGCGTCAGACTTTGTTTTGAATATTTATATATTAATTTTTCAATTGAAAACTTTCCAAAATATATTGAATATATGTAAAGATATATAACAAAATATATATATATATAATCATGTTTATGTGAAATATATATTTATCTCTTGTACTGATCTGTGAAATTATATATCATTATACATCAGACAGACCAAAGAAAATTCCTCCTGTAAATGGAACACAAAGCTCATAGCATATATATATATATATATATATATATATATATATATATATATATATATATATATATGTGTGCGTGTGTGTGTGTGTGTGTGTGTGTGTGTTGAAATATCACATCATACATTGGTGTTTGTCAGGAAAGAATCCGGCCTTTGATACTAACAAAATAATAGGCGACCGAACGCTCCGCTGTGTCAGTTTTCTCCAAAGTTCTCGCCTTGCAAACTCACGTACATCTTGTCCCGTCCAATTCTCAAAGCAGTCTTTTAGAATCCACATCAACTGCCTTGTCTTAATCTCCTTAATCTCACCCAAAGTCTGAAATATCCTATTTAACGGCAAAAATCCTGAAACTACTTAGAGCAGATCCAGGAATCTTGGGGGCTGAAATACCCTCATGTAGGATATTGAAAAAAATTCTTGTAAAAGACATGAAGGATGAACAAGCTCGGCCAATGTTCATGAGTTGGTCGCACAATATAAAAATTCACTAAATGGTATCTCATTGCAGACTCAACCCTTTTAAAATTCAAACTCACATCGTCCTACTTTATTAGTATGGTGCAAAAATAATTTTGTTTTCCCCATCAACCTTGAAACAGCATATCTAAGCTCAGAACAAAAGTGACCTATCAAAATTAGGACCTTAAGAATCTACACCTTTCTTGTCAATCGGAAAGGGCCATGGAACAAATGAATTCTTCGAAAGCATTTGAGTTGTTGTTTGATTGGGGGAGACCCTCCCTTCCTAGAAGCGTTCAAAATGCTAGAAAAATGTGGTAGTTGGTTGGAAAGTGGTCTTCTAGGTAAGCTGGGCGAATTTGGTAGCCTTGTTTATTCAAATATTGCACGGCCATTCGCACGAAAAGAGAGCCTTTTCAGTTTTCATTTATTGCTTTTTTTTTCAATATTTCGAGCGTTTTTGACTTTTCTAATTCGATGCCGTTGTCGAGCAATCGTTGAATGGTGAACACTTAGTTTCTCCGCAACTTTTAAAGTTGTTTTGCGCGGGTCCACCCCAATGATGGCCCTCAATTTCAGAAGAACGCAGCCATTTTCAAGGCTTCCGTCTGACATTCTTGAGCTATACGTTTACTGACGGTTCCCTGGCCAAATTTCCAGTTTCTGTTTTGAACTTATGCAACTAAATTGCTCGAATTTGTTTTTTTCCTCTTCGACTTGACAGCCTCATATAAACCAGAACGAATTGTGAAAAATTTAGCTTGAATATATAGAACGATATTATTCCTTCAAAATGATATAATCCTTGAACATGGTTGAATAACACTGTATTCCGAAATAAACATCAAATTTCAAAGTAATGAAAAAACGCAAATATTTGACGCCTATCAAAGAGACGTCTAGCGAAACCTTGGCAAAGATCAATGTCCAATGAGGAACGATAAAAGACTGATGATGATGATGATGATGATGAAAATTTGTGCTCAAAACCTATATCTACATGCTTTCAATGAATTTGTTCTATTAGCAAATTTGTCACCCTGATTTCCTTTCACAATTGGGTATATAAAAAAAAGACTCACCATTGACATGTGCCATACATATTTGTTCCGATGTTTGTGTATTTTTGGAGACCTGATGATGAAAGCATAAAGTCTGCTGAGACCAGATCTCTCTATATTCTCGTACTTACCATCTCTGCAAAGGCGTTTGGAAGACAGAAAACGCAGAAGATTGCAATTATCAAACATTCCGATAAAAAGAGTATTCGAAGGTGAACTCGCTGCCAAAATGTCAGCAGGTCTTTGTATTTGACTGTAAATGTGTATTTAAAAATCACGGTGTATACATGCCTAGTTGTATGTAAACATCTGCGTGCATGCATGTATATGTTTATTTACGTGTGTGAATGTATACGGATATCTATGTTTGTGCACGTGTATAAGTATACATGCGTGTGAACGTATAATATGATACATAAGAAACCATCAGACAAAACTGTGTATGTATGTATGTATATATGTATGTGAGTATGTATGCCAGTATGTAAGTATCATGCGCACAGATCACACCATACGAGCCACAGGGCTGAAACTTCCAATATTCACTTGTTATTATGTCAACAAAAAACGCTTTCCTCTTCTCAAAAAAAATACCATTGAATTAGGTTTTAATGAGGGTTCTATTTGCGATCCAAGTTTATGCTAAATCGAACCCCAGTTTAAGGAAGCATTTACCTTTTTTTTCCCTTTCAAACCAAGCTTTCTTGGTTATCATTGCAAAACAAAAGATGAAAGAAGGAACACTCACTGATCACGTCTCCAAATTTTTTTTTTAATCTCCCCTATGCTACCAAAAAATTAATCACACGACGGTTTCTATTGAATGACTGTCTTAATTTCAGTTGCTTTGTATAGCAGCAACTCAGATTGTCAGTCTGTATTAGTGAGTAAACTGTGCAGAGGTAAAATGACAGGATTAATTACAAATATTGTATGGTGAGTGAGTGACACAACTTAGGGTGCTCATCACGTCTATGTTTATTTTTGCTTGGTGCAAGAATTCTGAGACTAGGAAAATCTTGTCAATCCCGGAAAGGGACGACTTTTAGCGTAACCAAACGTAACAGTACTTACTAGTGGGCATATTCTCATTAACTCGGACATACCCGTTCGAGTGATGTTGCTAATTGTAAATATCTAAACAGATATATCATCGGTGATAGTAATAACAATCAAAACAGAATTTAAAAAGAAAATGAAATTCTTATTATATGTGAATCTAATCTCGTTTTATAGAAAAAATCAAGAGAAAAAAACCTTGATTCCCACCCTTTATCTCTCATTGTCGGTCAGATGGTCTCTCCATCTGTCTGTCTATCTCTCTTTCTCTCTCTCTCTATATATACATATGTATCCACACCGGACAATTTGAGTATATGAAACTAAGCTTGTGAACGCTGGTGATATTAAGGCAAAAATCTGTATCGATTTTAAGGTGAATTTCTGTAGTGAATCAAACGCTTCTCTCACGTCGAGAACCATAAATGCAAACAACTTCAAACTTGACATTGTGATGTCTGTTGCACGGGCCAACATATCCGTCGAATATCAATTTTGTGCAGTGGCCAATTGTTGGTGCATGCATAAACACACACAGTGACTTCTCAATTCATAGTCAGGATAGGTGTAGGTTCGAATGATAACATCACAAATTAAAGTGTCAAGCAATCAAATGCATAGAGTTTCAGGGTTTGATCCAATCTCTTGACAGTCGCAGGGATCTCGTCGCACAAGCAGCAGAGCAGCTGGTTGGGAAAACAAGAGTTCCAAAAACTAAATAGAGAACACTTGAAAAAACCTTTGACCTTTGCTGTTTAATCACATCCTTTTGAATCGTCAAATTCTTTTAACAATACCTCTTTTTCAGCAAATTCGCCTCCCTGATATTCTTTGAAGATTGCAAAAAAACAAAACAAAAAAAACCCCAAAACTCAACAAGACCTTTTGCCAGACTTGTTTAAATCTAGGTCATCGTTTCGAAACCTGATGATAAAACCTGTAGAGTCTGCTAAGAATGTCCAACCTTCAGTTGATCTCTTTACAACCTTGATTGTAAAGGTGTTCGGAGGAGAGAAAAGGTAAAAGATTGCCATTATCGAAGATTCTGATAAAAAAAATCTTTTTGAGAGTGAACCTGCAGCTAAAATATCAACAGGTCTTAGTATTTGACTGTTCAGGTGTATCAAAATATTGTAACCACCTGTCCAGTTGTTTATCTGCGTGTACGTATATGAATATCTACGTGCATGTATGCTTATGAATATCCAAATGCATATTAATATGTCTATATTTGTAATTATCCATGGTGTTATATAGAAACTCTTATTTGAAATGATCACCTGTTATTGTGCAGTGAATGTACCATTTGGCCTGAATAGAATGAACAATTAAAGAAATCGGGTCTGCTGCAAGAATCAAACCTGTGACCGATATGCTTGGTTGCTGTTTCAACGGTGCGTTGCTCTTATAAACGACAGCTACTAGAAATGCAAAGGTATAAAAACTGTTTCGAATGAGAATTTTCATTTTGTTTATTCACTGTCTATATCTGCTCTATTTGTTTCTCTCAACCCGAAATTATTTTCTTGAATTGTTTATTTCATTCATGTTGTCTAGGTCAAATTGTTCTTTCGCTGCGTTATAAAGGGTGATCATTTCAAATATTAGTTTCTATTAGATAAAACGCACACACATCTGATCATCTACGTGCTTGTCTGCATATGAATCTTTAGGTCTATTAAGTTTTTGTCGTGAAAATTAGGAAAAAGGTGCATAAAACACAATTGTATATGTTTCAGTGTATCGAATCGCTGTGCCTCCATAAATTGCCTGCCCAATCAACCAGCCAAGTGGACTACAGATTCTTCTCTCTTCAAATGTCTGTATATTAGTGTGTGTGTGTGTGTGTGTGCCTTCCTATGTCACGTTTCTTGGGTTAAAACTTTGAGAATTTGCACACGTACACCACGAGGCACCATCAGTTTTTTTCCCTTAAAAAAGTTCTATTCTTGGTCTCTATGGTCATTTTGGACCAACAATGCCCAAATATTGTGCTGGTATTTTTTTTAGACAATTTCAGATGGTAATTTAGAAAGAATAATTTTTTATGTAATTGGTTCTAGTACACCCGAAGGCTATGGTGAATCATTTACAGATATTCTTATTTACATTAATTTTGTAAGTGAGGGAGCATTATATCCAAACTTTTAGGAAAGATTTCTTACGTATCTTATCTCTGCTTTTCTCAAAGGGTATGTGTGTGTGTGTGTGTATAGGGATTCTTATACGTGTTTGTGTGTATTTCCGTACGTGTGAATGTGTTTGTGGGTGTGTAACTGTATACGTGCAGAAGTGTTTTGTACGTATGTGTGTCCCCGTGAGTACATTTGTGTGTCAATGTCTGCTTGATTATGTGTGTGTGTGTTTGTGCCCTGTGTTTTGGGGCAAGAGAGTTCCCTTATGTTTGTTCATTTATTCACTGTCAAAATGTCAGATTGAATTTTTCACTGCTGTTCATGAAATGTCAACTCAAATTCGTGAGAACAAAAAGGAAATTAAAAATGATGATACACAAAATGTCGGAACATTTCTTTCATTACAAGTCTTCATATACATGCACACACACTTACACACTCTCACACACACACACACATATTCATTTTACGTTGTCTAGGCCAAATGATACTTTCAACTATGTGATACCGGGAGATTATTTGAAATTGAGTTTCAAAATAGGACAAAGCAATTTGTAATTATTTCTGTCCGATATATGCCTTTCTCAATAATATACTTGTCATTTTGGAAAGAAACAAATAGAGTAGATATAGATAGTGAATGGACAACATGCGAATTCGGAGTTAAAACAGTTGTTTGGACTTTTGCATTTCTGGCAGCTGTTCAGCTCAATGGTAAGAGCAATCCTACGTTGAAGCGGCTGCCACATTGGTCTCAGGTTCGATTCCTGCAGCAGACAAGCGTCGAGATCAAATGATGCATTCACCGTTTGATAACGAGGAATATACAGTTCCTGAAAAATATAACACAATTTGGTATATATATATATATATATATATATATATATATATATATATATATATATATATTAGAAGCTGTCAGCTAAATCTGTCAACGTAGATTTCTCTCAATTTTCAAGCTGCTCGAGTTGGCTTACCGTGCTAACGAAGCTAGAGGGCTGAAAATGCAAACATCCACTCATTATCATGTCTAGAAAACGCATTCGAGTTGGATTTTAATGGGGGTTCAATTAGCAATGTAGATCAATACTAAATAGGTCCCTGTTTTGTGTCTACCTGTTTTTTTTCTCAGATCAAGACTTTTTTCAGTCATCACTGTCCCAAGATGGCTTATTCATTGACCGACCATTTTCTTGATTTTTTTAATTGATCACCATCAAACTACCACAAAACATTCATTACATGACGGTTCCTATTGAGAAACCGACCATATCTATGCGTTTGCGTATGTGTGTGTTTGTGTGTACATATATGTTCGACTGTGTTTTGTATTTCTTGTATCAATAGTGATCTTTGGTCCGAATTTCATCAGTGTTGATTCATAGGTTAAAGATAAATCAATTAGTTTTTTTTCCATGATAATTATTTTCTTTGTTTATTGTTAATTTTGAAAATAGTCTGATGGAAATTTAAGTGATCATTTATCTCAAGATCAAGTTTGGAATCTACATTGACATTCGCCTGCCTGGCCCAATTATTCGCGTACGGATAACTAATCATATGAAGAAGAGATTACCCCGATCAATATGCGCCAACTTTTCAATAATTCTATACCATAATGATTAGAAACCGTCATCCCAAACTGTCGCCCAAACAGGTGAAATAGGTTTCTCCAGTTTTCAAATCGGTTCAGCAGGCTGTTCATGTATATAGATATGTATTCATCATGCGTACTGGCTGCAACAATCAAACGTTCAAGTATTTACTAAGTCTACAAAAAGTGTTTTTCTTGTTTTAAAATCCCCCCTGAATAAGCTTTTAGTGGGGGTTCAGTTTGCAATGTTGGTTTATACAAAATCAGTCCCTCGTTTGTGCCTGCTTGCTTTTTGAAAATTCAAACTTTTTTTTAGTGATCACTGCCCAACTAATGGTGTGAAAAATAATTCATACATTGATCATCCCTCCACCCAATGTTTTAAACCCAGCATGCTGTCAAAAGACGGGGGGTTGCATGACGGTTACTACTAAATGACCCATCAGACCTGTTATCTTAAAAGAAAATCTAACTTACTTGATTGTCACTTCAATCACAATCACAATTATCATTAGTCGATTAGTATTTCTTATTATGATTCAACTGTAAATGCAATTGCTCTTATTGTTTGTAGGAAGATAGAAAAGTCAGTTTTTCCACCCCCGATTTTCCGTTACTTTTGGTTCAAGATGCCGAATTATCCAATCTGTTAGACCAACAGAGATCATGTAATAATCATTCAACGATACAATTCTAATTCACTAGTTATGCTCATCGCATAACATTGAATAATTCAGACTATATAAATTGAATGGTTAAATGCAATACATTAGTGTAGATGATGCAGTTTATTATTAAAAGTGAAACAAGTGATTAATATTTAAAGGTTCTCGCAGGGTTACATCAACGAAATGAAGCAGTTTCAATCGTATTATACACTTCTTCCGGGCTGAAGTCTTCCCAGGCTTACATCACTAATGCAAAGTATTTACATTCGTATAATAAGCTAAGGGTTGAGCTTCTCTCAGGGTTACATTACTAATGTATGGTATTTATATTCGTAATAAACACATAGTGAGGGTTGAGGTTTTCGTTATCGACGAACTTGACTAATTTGTGCTAATACTTGACAGTATCCTGATGGTTTGCAAACAGTTTTTCCAAGAAGAAGAATAACAAAACGGAGAGATATTTCGAGACGATGAAGGATATGGCAAAGGAAAGGGGAAAGGAGAAGGAGAAAAAAAAAAGTAAATAAGTAATAGGAGGAAACTGGGAGATAAGAGGAGGAAGAAAAGAACATGGTAGAAGAGAAACGAGAAGAAAAGGCAGATAAGAAGGAGAAAAGGAAAAAGAAAAGAATTAGACAGAAAAAAGAAGAGTGAAGAGAAGAAAAGGGTGGAGAAGAAAAGAGAGTCTATACTATAGTAACAGAAGAAAAATAGTTAAAACATTAAAAACTATAAGAAAGATCCGATTTTTGCATCCTCGAAATCTACTATTGCAATCATATGAAAATAATTGAAACAAGAGTGATTGTAAAATAATAACTATTGACATTTCACCAATCAGATTCTCATGGATGCAATAAATATGATTTATTCCGTTGCTTAATATATCAGTATGCCATCAACATTGATTGCAATAATACCAGTAGAGACTCCAACGAATAGTCGTAGTTACAATATTTCAATTATGGAAATAGAAATACGTGTAGATCATGTTTGGTTGTCATTCGGGGTCCACTTTTCATCGCAGGTTATAATTTCATCAAGAAATGAATCAGTTTTGTTTCGCAACAAAAGTATCGATCGAATTTCGAAATTGCAAATTTCCCGATCTCCAGCTTGTACATTTGGCACGTACATGTTGAAGGAATATTTTGAGTTAGTATAAACAGCTTCAATATTTTATTTTCAAGTTGGGTTTTGTCTAAAATACTATGATTATTACCACGTACGCCAACTCATAGCCTCATTATAAACACTCCTCGAATTACCGATTCTTCCCTCTTTGCTCAGGTGGGTGTATGTTTGAGTTGGTATTTATATGTATGTGTGTGTATGTTAATGCATGCTTGTGTGCGTCTCCAGGCACCCCTGATCACATTTGGGGGGCTGTAACCTTGAAAATTTGCTCAAATACATCACACGGCACTATCGAAAAACTACTTTCTTTAGTCTCTACAGTCAATTTTGGACGAACGATGCTCAAATCTTCAGCTGGAATCTTACAAAAATATTCTAGATAAGTGATCTATCTTTTTGGATAATTTAATGGAAAAGACAGCACAGTAAATCCGGGAAAAGACAAGAGTCAGGGACATCATAGAGTTCATTCAAAATCTCAAATGGCAGTGGGCTGGCCATGTAACAGGAATGGCGGACAACTGATGGACATCGCAACTCACGACATGGATCCCCCGAGATCACATGCGCAACCGAAGCCGGCAGAATATTAGATGGAGAGACGAGCAAGACCAATTCAGGAAGTACTGGCTCCGTGACGCCCATGATAGAGAAGTGTGGCGAATCCTGGGGAATGTTTATGTCTAACGATGGACGTTAAAAGACTGTTGATGATGATGATGATGATGATGATGATGACTGAATTTCAGCCCTCTCGCAGGATTGGTGATGATGATGAAGGGAAAACAATTTTTTAGATAATTCAATGTAGAAGATCCATTTTTTGGAGATGATTTCAGATGGAATGTCCATTTTTTAAAAATAATTGTGGCAAAAAGAGTCCATTTTTGAAGATAATTTTAGATAAAAGGTCCATTTAAAAATGAGATAAAAGGTCCATTTAAAAAAAATGATTTTAGATAAAAGTTTCTCTTTTCAAAATAAGCTGAGACACTATAGCTCAGGTCAGATTTTCTCATTCCGTTCCCCCACACCTACCAGATGATACCTGATGAAGGCCGTAGAGTACAACGGCCGAAACGTTGTATGGAAAACAACCAAGATGAGGATAGTCTGAACAATAATAGAGATTGTATACGAAGTTATTCAAGATGATCTCCTATCTTTACACGGTCGATATATCACTCTCCCAAGACAAAGTATATAGAAGAAACAATTAAGGAGAATGTTGCTGCTGCAGGGAATTTGATTGTTTATCCTATTGATGTTGACTAGGGCGATTGATACATCGACTGTGTAATGAGGGAGACAATCTCAAATAATTTTATATACGATATAACGCAATTTATAATCATTTTGTCGGATCGCATATGTCTATTTCTGAATACATGCATATATATACATATATATATATATATATATATATATATATATATATATGTGTGTGTGTGTGTATGTGTGTGTGTGTGCATATATATATATATATATATATATATATATATATATATATATATATATATCATGAAATTTAAAAGAACTGCAATCCCAAAGTAAAGTCCATTCATAGACTAGATACGTTTTATCAAGCATGATATAGTATGATTTTAATTATAAAAAATTCATAAAAAAATTTATGACTATGTTTTTTTATATTCATAGACTTAGTCTTAATTATACATAAAACATAGCTTTCTTCATGAAGACTAACAACTGACATTTTGTAAAATGGGTACACCCCGATTTTTGCATTGACACCTCATAATATTCGATTCGAGACAGTGAACGGTTTATTTCCTGCAATCAACCCCGGAACCAAAAATATATGATGCAGGACCCAGTTTGGGAGACACTGGTCTTGGCTAAAACCATACAAGAAAATGATGCTTAAGTATTGACTTTTCAATCTTGGACAATTAAACACGCCAATCAATATCGTTGAGGAAACTTCATAAATCTTGAGAATGTTGGCTAGAGAAACTGCTTAGTTACTATATACAAACTGTCAGGTGTCCAACGTCTTTTGGCAGCATGTGGTGTTTGGGTTGATCAATTACAATATTTGAGAAGGGGGTGGTCAGTGAATTTATTAGACTTCTTGCCATTTTGGGGCTGTGATCACTAAAAAAAGTCCAAGTTTTCAGCACGAAAGCGTGAACCCTGCCGAACATAAAAATGAGCCTATTCAGCATACATTTATAATATGAATTAAATCCAAAAAACTTAAATCTTACTTTGAGTGGCTGGGGGGAGGGGGTTTGAAAAGTGTTTTTCTCGATAAAATAAACAGTGAATGTATAGATTATCATTGGTGTGGTCTGTACGCATAACAGATAGAGAGATGAATAGCAAGCCAGCCAGAATCATTTCGAAACTGGAGAAACCTTCATTGACAGTTTTAGTTGATATTTTCCAATCATCGGTATATTGGAACACGAGTAAAATCTTATAGAATAAAATTGATGTGTTCAGTTTGCTGAAACCATTTCCATTTTTCTTTCTCAAGAACGTGTTTTGCCGCCGGAGCTCTGATTACTTTTACCCAACTCGACCGATTGACAGCCTCACAATTAACACGTAAGCAAGTCACCCGGCGACCCAATTTGGAAGATATTTCAGACGCTCTATTCAAAGTTTAATCAATTTCGGCAAGAATTTGGCAAACTCTGGACAATGGTCATTTAGCTCCTCAAAATATTCAGCTGGCTACAGTGAACGCACCTCATTAATCTAGAATGCTAAGTGACCAGCCAACTGACCGGACTTCCTTTCAGTGTCCACTATCCAACAGAATATACCTAGGGCGTCGGACGGAGGCTGGCCACAAAAGTTTCAATGGTGGACAGCCATTCACCGTTCTTCTAGACTGAGTGCAGAAGGCGTTGAATGAATCGAGGGTTGAGCTGGAGGTTTCTGTCTTGCTGTGAGTCGGCGTCATGAGCAATTAGAGAAAAATTCTCTCTGACCCCAGAAGCTACAATAACTAGCCAAGACATAACTTTGGCTGAGTCTCCGTTTGTCAGACGAATACAATAGCAAGTGTGCCTGGTAATGACATTGTCCGGTTCTATGATTACGTATTGAGGTGGAGTAAAAACGAAAATAATTCTATAAGTGCGTCCTCAGAGGGATTTTATCGCGATTTTGTTTCGAATTCTCGTTAATATTACACTTTTTACTCTGAGAATCCCGCTGAAAACCAGAACGAGCTTAGAGAGCGTATATCTCTGTCGTATACTGAATTGGGAAGAATTCTTGGATCCACCCCAAAACTTGATTTCCCCTTTCCCTCAGCCAATGGACCGGCCTTTCACAAAATTACATTGGAATTTAATGGGAACTTCTGGAGGTATCGTGTGGACAAACATGAACAACAACATGAATGTAGGAAATAACTACGGAGGAATATCTCTCAATCAAAATCCTGGATCTACCCCCAAATTTAATCATTTATCCTTTTTCATTGAAATTCGTAGATAACGTTTAGAGATATAATGTGCACAGACAGAAGGATGAAAAGACGGATAAATGATAATGCACATATCTCTCCAGCTCCACTCAGCAAACAAGTGCCTTGACATGGTGGAGTGGTGAGAACTATGCTCGGAGGGATTCAACTCTAAGTAGGTCCAACCAAGACGGACAAGTCAAAAGAAATAATTTAAACCAAACCTTATTCACCCCCCCCCCAAAAAAATCCCAGATACCCAAATCCTTGGCCCCCTTATTCTATTTTCTTATTCATCTCGTCCCAGCTCAACTTTTGTAATTACCCACCCTCATCCCTACTCAGCATCGCCTCCATCCAATTTCTACTAGTTGGTAGTTGGTAATCCCAATTTTTGTGTACAAAAAAAAAATTATTACGATTTTATTTTTTGTGAAAAAGAAAACCTATTGAAAAATCCCTCCAAATATCCGAATTCACAACTGATTTCGGTATTAAACAGTTCATCAAAGGATGATATGCCCTTAAACCAACCAATCGACCAACCTCTTCAACTTCGTTGGCAAAAGTAAAAAGAAGTTATTTCTCCAACAAATGCGGATATATAATTTCGTTTAGGGATCTGTGCGTCATAATATTCTGCTCCGTAAATTCCTTTTTCTTGTAAATCTTCAACTACTATTCCAAGATAATGTCTTTCACTTGGGATCTGGGTTCCATAAAGAGTAAGGCATTATTTTTCCAAGTAGTTTTGAGTGTTTCTAGCGGTATGGTTGTAATGCCTCGCCACCCAGTCCTCAAAAGAGTTGATATCGAAAAACGCATGAAGTCACATGAACATTCAGCGAGTAAAAATCATGTACGGAACAGCGCTTGTGACTCGCCTCTTCACTCATATCAAAAGTCGTTTTCTCAAAAGGTTTCTAGTAATGTTAGTTGTCAAGCAATTGTCGTATTTGTTCTTGAAGTTATTTACTGTTTTTGTTCCTTGTATATTTGAATTGTTCTCTACTAGTGAGTCCCAGTTGTTGATACTTTTTGAGGATATTTTCTTTGCGTTATGTTTGAAATGCGTCTGTCAGTAATCAAAAATGATTTTAAGCGTTATTGCCAAAAGGTTATTGTATGTGTAATATAAAGTGCTGCTTATGATCTTACAATAAAAGAGTATTGTAGATGGTTTTGAAATAGAACGTATTGTAAATGATCTTAAGAGAAAAATGCATTAACAATGATTTCTCTATAGAAATGCATTCAAAAGCAGGAAGATACCGATTTTCAGTTGTCAGGAATCAAGTGTAACTGACGGAATAGGGCTATTATATGCGTAATGTAGATGCATTACTAACTATTGTGCTATATAGACACTTTGTGAATTATCTTACTAGAAAAGAGTGTTGAAAATGATTTCAATCTATAAATGCATAGAAATTAAGGAAGGAAAGTATTGTCACGAGTCAGGAATTAAGGCAAGCATTACTGACAGAAAAAAAGCTATTAAACATACGTTTACATTGATCAACAATGAAGTTTCATCAGGTATGTGACTCGGGGTATATGATATAGTTTTCGATTCCGATTCTGAAAATGTAACCCTTTTTGCATCAAGTGTAGCTTTCGTGATAAGATGATGAGTTTCAGAAAATATCTATTATAGAACACCTTAGTACCTCCAAAGTTGAAAGTTTTTTTAACTTGTCCTACTGAATAGTATCTTTTTGCATATCTTAATCATAGTAATTTTGATTTTCTGCATTTGAAAGTACTGTCAGATACAGATCTTGCTTTCATTTAATTACCTCATGTACAGTAGAACTGAAAAACAGAACGTGTCCGTAGTAGAGGAATATGGCTTGCCAGATTAGTAAAACGAATGCAAATTCTGTAATCTACGTCGGAAATTGGTCTAAAAAGGTTGCGCTATAACTTTGATGAGAAACAAAAGTTCGTTTTGCTGACCAGAGTTACTAAGCTCCCTCTTCACCTTTAAAACAAGTTTTCTTTCAAAGAGGCGCAGAAAGAACTACACCTTTTTAATCAAGAAAAAATATTGGTTATTAATCTCAATCGTTATTAAAGAGTGTTCTGACGTGATTTTTGTTTAAATTTGAGGCTATTCTAATTCGACTATAAAATACATATTCAAAAGAATCCTTTTAATTGTATGCTATCATCTTTTATCAATTTAAAATAAGGAGTTACTAAGATGTCCCCAGGCACCTCTGAAGTGACTTTTATTGACGATGCTGATATGATAAACAAGTCTGGCTCGTCACACATTAGAAACTATCATTCGACCTATGTTCTTAGCAGCATGCTACGTTTGGGGTGATCAGTCAAAAAGTTGGAGGAGAAGGAAATCAATTAACAGGTAACTTCTTTTTGGCTTTTGTTACGCTGTGATGATTGAAAGAAGTTCCACATTTTCAAAAACCAAGAGTGAATGCTGTCGGACAAAAACTGAGGGAACAATTTAGCATAAACTTACATTTCAAGTACAGCTCTCACGCTAAAGATTTATTTGGAGGGAATGTGAGGAAAAACAAAACAGAAGTATTTTTCTAAACATATTAAGGAGTAAACGTTTAAATTGTTTCATTATGCAGATCAAACTCAATTGGCAGTGGACTGGTCATGTTGCAAGAATGAAAGACAACCGATGGACATCACGACTCACAACATGGATCCTCACAGATCACGTGCAGGACCGAGACGGACAAAATACAGGATGGAGATATGAGCTAGACAAATTCAGAAAATACTGACTCCACGACGCCCATGATAGAGAAATGTGGTGAAATGTGGAGAAGGTCTATGTTCAACGACGGACGTCGGAAGACTGATCATGATGATGACGATGATGATGATGATGATGATGATGATGATGATGATGATGATGATGATGATGATGATGATTCAAATTGTTAGCCCTCTTGCTCCATCAAAGCAGCCTCTACGTGCGGAACATAAATATAGAGATAGATAGATAGACAGATAGTCACCCAGCCACCCTGTTAGCAAGATTCACTTGAAAACTGAAAAAAAACCTATGTTTACAAATTTAGTGACAGTTTCAGCTTACAGTTTCTAATACAAGCCTTATAATAAACAAAAATCAAAACCGATTCTCTTTACACATAGTAAGGAGTAGAGGTTTAAATCTTCTAGCTTTATCAGTGTAACTTGTACGTTTGATACATACATACTTAAATACACACACACAAATACATTACAAGTTGGCAAACCCAACTCGTAAACTTTGTTGACAGTTTTGCTTGACGGTCCCTTTCAAACCTGTACCTAAAAGCAAAAGTGAAAGTACCGAGTGAAAACAGAAAAATAAAATCCTATTAAGAAAATGTAAACAAATGACTAAACACGTTTTTACCAGGAAAGATTAAGCTAGATTAATAAGTAATCAACGCCAACGGCCCCTCTAGAGATGTTACCCTTTCCGTTTCAATCCGCCATTTTCGAACGTTCGAGAAAGCGAATTTCGGCAGATAATTAATTAGAGATTGTTGACTTGGGATTAAAAGAAAACCACGTCTTGCTTTCAATAAATAACTGGTGAGTAGAAGACATAATTATATTCCCTCTTCCCTCGTTAAAAGTATACAAGAAAAAGTAAAATCTATATTGACAGTGAAAAAAAGTAAAAATATATTGGTCGGGCGAATAGCTTAAAATATTTATCTAACATTATACAGATCAATGTTAAAGCGGCCTATGTAGTTCGTCAATAGTTCATTTGTATCATTGTGGTATCAAAAGATATTCACTTGAAAAAATCTGTTTGCTGAATCTTTATTAAAACAGAAAGCTTAGTATTGTTGCAATCGTGGATGATAAGAGGATCTGTCCGTAAATTGAACAAAAATAAACTGAACAATTATTGCCTACTTAATTGTGAATCTATGTTAAAACTTATCGTATTTTAAATAGAGAGACCCCCCAAAAATGTGAATGAGAAAATATTCCAGAACAAAAACAAACACAGAAACAAAACAACAGATCATTAAAAAAGATTGTTATCGAATGAGCAACGCTCTGCGTCCTCGTGACGTAAGTATTAGACCAATGGCAGAAGATTCCGACGAGACGTCATCCATCTTTCTCACTACATTCTCTAAATTCTTAACTGGAATCATGACATTTTAATTTTTTGCATCAGACTTTTTGCGATAATTAAGTCCACTCTGTTTTGACAAAATTGGTCTGGCTTTATTAGCAGTGAGCAGATGTCTGTCAGTTGTGGCTTCCAAAAGTAAATGATACAGGGAGGCAGAAAAATGTAAACACATCTGCACAAAAAATCAACGGCAGGGCAATATTATTTTCAGTATAGGAACATATAAAGAGTGTGGCTTCAAAATGCGATAAGCCCCATTTGAGAGAATGATTATTATTATTTTGAATCATATTATTATTTGCTTATTGAAACCTTATATATATATATATATATATATATATATATATACATACATATATACATACATATATATATATATATATATACACACACATACATATATATATATGTATATATAGATGCATTTATATATATGTGTGTGTGTGTGTGTGTGTATGTGTGTTTTGGATAAGAATTGATCCTAGTTGTGATAACATAAGAACATTCGAATTTGATTTCTTAATCAATCACATTTATTCTTCGAATGAAGTTTATTAAGTTTTTGAATAGCAAACACACCTATGCACGCACACACACGTACACACACACACACACACACACACATATATATATATATATATATATATATATGGAGAGAGAGAGAGAGTATTTGAAATTTGCTCCACTTGCACTCAAATCAGTCACAGCAAAGAAATGTATTTATTACGTAGCCCTATCTATATGCCTTATGCTCAATATGGAGAACTCTACATGCAACCCTACGAAAAGTTATATATATATATATATATATATATATATATATATATATATATATATATGCATCAGGAATACAATATAATATTTGATATGTTATTAGTTTATTTCATGAAGTGCTCGATGCATTCAGCATTAAACATTAGGCTGTGTTCGAGTAGAGCTTGAAATATGATGTAGTAAAAGATTTTCTACACAAATATATTCATGTTTCCGCCCTGTTTGATTATTTTCTCGCCTGAAGAAACCCAATCAAAACAGGGCAAAAACATAAACATGTTCGTGTAGTAATCTTTTATTTCATTATATATTTGTTTCTATCCTGAAGAAAAGTACGTACTTACCATCCCTTTTATTACAAATAGCTTGGCTTTATGTGAGAGTGTGTGTACATATTTTTGGGACAACCGATTCTTTGAAACTGAAATCATGAAAAGTCGAAAAATCAGTGGTTTAGTCCGGTACGACTCAACCAATGGGAATCACCGATGGATATCTAACGTACTCTTGTACAAATGGCACGTAGGGTTATTTTGCAATCTTTTAATCCACGGTGTGGGCCCTACATCCTAATGACCTCGTCACCTTTTCAGGATCCTCATTTTGACTTGCTTCCCCCTAATTTCATATTTCAAATTCCCCTTCATCTTCCTACAAACTAACATTCTCTGCATCTATTTTTTGCAACACATTATTCGCAGCCCTCCCCTTCTCGTGTTTGGGCTCAGAGTGCAGCCAGAATTTATTGACATTGTTGTGCTTCCACGCGTTCGTTCATTCTTCGTTCAACCCGAATAATGTTAGATCGAATGGCGCCATTATTGGCCACAGAGCGCATGCGCATCGATTTCCCGCCTGCCGCTGTCGGGGATTTTCGCGAGCGACTACAAAGGGAGGTAAATCATGCTAAAAAGATTTGTTGATCGCTCGAACCGTGCATTACAACAGAGGAGGGGGAAATGTCGTTTCAACTTCTTGTTCTGTCGGAGCCTGACAATTAGGTAGCGTGATCTATGTCCCTTCCTCGTTAAGTATCTACCCACCTGTGTATTTGATTGCGTAACAGAATGATAACGTGGACTTTCATACGCTTACATGGATGATTACTTGTGCGCACAAGCACGTGTGTGTGTGTGTTATATATATATATATATATATATATATATATATATATATATATATATATATATATATATATATATACTATGTGATTTTTTGTGTATATATACGTGTATATACAAAGTACAAATCTGGAATACAATGCAATTTATTATAATGCACTATACGATATGTGATGGGTTTATTTCATAAAGGTAATATATACAGATATTTATACAGATACATGCTAATAAGAATATACACGAGTAGATCAATAAGTTTGTTGGCTAATGATAAAAAGGTTGTTTTTTTCTCAGCTTATATTTATTTTCCAAATATAAACTATCTTTCTGCCAATTCTTTTATAACGGTGAGGGATATTGGTCAAATAGTTAAAAAATAATATAATGGAAATTTACGATCAAAATTCTAATAACTTGTTAGTCTAGGGACTTCTTCGGTTCTCTTGCACATACATATCAAAACTGCCACATATTCATTTATATATAATGAAGTACTGGCATGCACACACGTGCCTTTGTGTGTGTGTCTGTGTGTATGTGTGTTTGTGTGTCTGTGAATGTGAGTGTGTATGTGGGTTTGTACTCCAGTATGTCAAGAATCATGCATCAGAGAACAGAAACGAAGGCACGTCTAAAAACAGCAGGTCTATGATATTTCTAAAAATTCTTTTTCCGAACAATAATTCTTCGTTTCAAAGTCATAAGTGTTCAATGACCGAGAGGTCAAAACCCCAAAAAAGAAACAGCAGGCCAATTTCAAACTCCAAACTCAAACAGGGAAAGTTTTTTATCAACTTTATGTTCTTTCAAACTATCTTACTTTCGAACCTCACAGAAATTCGTTACCTCTGATGAAATAGTTTCTTTCAGGTTTTTAAAAGGGATTCTTCTTACAATGTAAATATAATGCTAAAGTAGACCTTCACTTCAGGTATATCTGAAATCAGCAGCCCACAATGCTGCAGTACTCCTTTTTAGGTTCAATTTTTTTTGGGTCTAACTTTGTGCTCTTAGAAAACAAGTCTGTCGAAAATATGTTTTGTTTGTGTTTTTTTTTATCTAAGATATCTTCAAACACTACTAGAATAAGACCTTTGAAATCAAAATATACGAATATTTTGAATCAGCATCATCTGGGGAGGTTTTACTCATTTATTTCTTTGAATGTAAATCACATGTGAGGGGTTCAAAGCTTTGAAAAAATAGGCAGGGAGCATCATTACCAAATCGTGTGGATGCAATAGCCGAGTGGATAAATTCTCAGAATATAGGCATATCCGAAACCAACAGATCACAATTTGCCTACAGCACACATTATAAGGTTGAAATTTATGGAAACTCGACCGGCACTTTCTATGGGGTCTGCGTTTGCACTTTTGGGAGAATAAGCGCATTTCTTTTCAAAGATTTCTTTTTGGGCCGTAATTTCAGATTCGCAAGTTACGCCAGTTCGCTGACCGAGCGGATAAAGCCTCAGAACATAACATTTGTGGTCCCTGTTCAAACTTGGACGGAGTATGTTTATTTATCCTCTCTCAGTGTTAATGCAATTTTGGATATTATATATAGTGTTGGATTTTGATTTAAAAAAATCTTTATGTGGCTTCAATCTTATTTCCAATATATTAGACTTTCAAATCTACTGGACATTTGGTAGGTTTGAGAAATGTTTCAAGTTTTTATAAGGTTGGATTCTATTTACATCCAATCAATAATGCTAAACTGTAACCTTTATTTTCATTCAATAAAAGTGACCAAGAATGTGACTTTCTCGTTCTCAGTGCTTATACATGGTTACTCAAGTTTACGAACTGGCCTGCTCAGATCAGTCTTTGAATGGGTTTTGGCCCAACCGGTAAGATATAACAGAGGAAAAACAAATGTTTACCCGAGATTAGTTGTTCAGAACTTGGCTACAACGTATATATTAAGGTCAAATTTTATCAAAAATTGACTGTTTAATCTTTTGGGTGGGAATCTTTGTTCGGGCTCATGAAATAAAAGAAAAAAATATTTCAGCGATAAATACACCAGTGTTTAGAAAACACATTAAACACAATCGGCGGACCGAGTTCAGACCAGTTGGAAAAAATTTACTTACTTTCATTGACCTTCAAATTTACCTGAAATTTGTCAGTTTTGACGAAAGGTATATTTGGTAGTTTTGTAATAATAGGTTCTATTCACATTGTAGCAATAATTCTGAAACACAACCTTACTTTACACTTACCATGTGACTATGGATGTGAATTTCTCTTTTTATCAGTGCTTAGATCAGTATGAGAGAATACTTTTAAGAATTTAACCCTAAACAGACAATAAAACATGTTTTTTTCGAGTAAAGACGTCACTTAATGTAGGGAAAGTTATTCGTTGGTTTTTGAATAAAAATAATTTCGTCTTATTCATTTCATGTATCATTCAAATTAGAGAAAACCTACACATTCTGCTTTTTCAATTCATAAGTGTATTAATCTTATCATAATTCATCAAAGTCTTTTGAAAATTTCAACATTTTTTCCATGCTTTCAACGGGAGATTTGATTCCCAATGTAAGCATTTTGCTTAAATTAGTCCCTTATCATTACGAGTCCAGGTATTTCAATGCTCGACTAAAATTTGCTATCACTTTAAACCATCAAATGTCTCTCAGCCCGTCTACATTAGCATAACTCAACGTTAGTTAAAGCTATGACAATTGCATTTTCAGTTGTCACTAATAGGACCCAGGAGTTTGTTTTTTGTGCCTTAGTGTTTAGAAAAATTGGAAAAAAATAGTGGGGGTCTGGTTTCGCACTTTTCCCCGCAAAATCTGATTTCAGTGTATTTACTCATCTATATAATACTGAAAGTCTTTTTTTGCGTTAAAACTATAAGTAGCCAAAATGGTGCCATGTAGCCAGAAAACCGGATTGAGTTACCCCTTGAAACTGTTTTGATCTCTTATAAGAATCAAAGAATGCAATCAGGGCTCTCACGGGAACTAGATGGGAATCCGTCCATAGGTCATGTTTTCCATTTGTATACATGAAGCTCATTTAGTGATATAATGTTAGATATTTTGGGGACACACCAATTATCAGGTATTTTCCATCTAATAACAACAATTCACAAAAAAAGAGCAGATGAAATTTGAAGCAGATCTGGTTAGTTTCAAAATGAAGCTGGCACGTGACCAATGTCTTTTGGCAACGTGCCTTATTGGGTTGATCAACGAATAAGTTACTTGAGGGAGGGGGGAGAGTGATAACAACGAAAAGTCTGAAATTTCAAAAAGCAGACACAAAATAATGAGGTGATTTAGCATAAACTTAGATTGCAAAAATATCGAGTTGATGGATTGAAAAATGATTCTTTCTTTACTAGACATAAGGAGGATGAGTTTCAATCTTCAGTCTTATAGCTCCTTTGATGTAACCGGTACACATGTTACATACATATATACATACGAACATAGCTAAATTGGCTTAAAACACTAAAAAGAGAAATATATTATGTTGACGGTTTTGGTGACAATTTTGGCGGTCGGTCTTGGACACCAAGACTGAGTAACATAATCATATTTAGTAAATACAAAATCACATTAACGAGTCATCGATATAATTAGATTTTTTTACTGCTTCCAATTGGCTTTTTCCCAAGATTCTGCATATCATTCTAATCATATTTCCTGGTGGTTGACTTATTGTATTCAATGTTAATTTGGATCCTTACCCAAAGTTTTCAATTGGCCTGAGGTTTGGTTATCTGGTCGGCCACAGAAGCACATCAATATTATTGTCATCAATCGAGGCTATGACTTGTTTGGCAATGTGTTTTGGAACGTTATCATTCTAAAATACTCAAGACCTATCTATGATTTCGGCCGTAGGGTAGCATAACCTTATTGAATATTTTTAGGTAAGACGAACCATTATTAATTGTGATAATTCGATACTGCAGACCGACTTTATTTCTAGACATATACACCCATACCATATCATCATCATCATCATCATCATCATCATCATCATCATCATCATCATCATCATCATCATCATCATCATCATCATCATCATCAGTCTTTTAGCGTCTGTCGTTGGACATAGACCTTTTGAAAGATCTACCACATCTCCCTAGGCCTAGCATTATTCTCTCATGTGCACGTTGCATGGTTCTCAATTGGCGGGTCTGATTCCTAGTTAGGTTCCATGTTTCAGCTCCATAAGTGACTATTGGGAGGATTTCTCACTATTACGTTCGATTGGAAATCGTCCACTAGGAAGGAAATAAACAAGTATTCCGACCACCGATTGATTAGTTAGATGTTATATTTCTTATAACATTGAGCTCTTTAAACACAAATAACAAAATACGAAAACAGTATATATATATATATATATATATATATATATATATATATATATATATATATATATATATACATACATACATATATATATATATATATATATATATATATATATATATACATATATATATATATATATATATATTATATATATATATACATATGTGTGTGTATATATATATATATATATGTGTGTGTAAAAATAAGTGCTTGAGTACATATATCTGTTGGTATTTATTTTCGCTGTGTTTATAATTGAATCAATGTTCATGTTTTTAATATTTTTGGTACTTTTAGTGACTTTTGACCCGCTAGATATACAGGGTGTCTTAAAAGTCCCGCACCAGGGGGAAATATTGGATTACAATAAATGTCCAAAATGTTCACCTTCGACTTGTAAGCACCAACATTCTCCCCGTTGGTTGGTCTACTCAAAAAAAGAATATAGATATATTAAATACTTTTATTTAATAATGTATAACAGATCTGGTTATTTAATCAATATAAACCCTTACATTGTCAAGGTCTTTTGGCAGCATGTGGATGATGAATTTAAATCATAAGAAAAGAGGGGGGATCAGTGAATGTTACCTCTCTCGGCTTTTGCTGTGCAGTGATCACTGAAAAAGTTTGAATTTTTCAAAAATAAAAATAAAATGCTATCGGATGCTTACAGTTTTGTATTAAGAAATGGATGTATGTGATCTGACAGGATAAATTATAAATTGAGTTTCTAAATGGACAACTGTTGAATTTGGGTTGATAGCAGATTTTTTTGTATTTACATTACTGGTGGCAGTTCAACTCAATGGTAAGAGCATCACTACGTTGGAGCAGCTACCCTATAAGTGGCAGGTTCGATTTCTACTGCAGCCCAATCTTATTTTATTGTTAATTCTATCTTACAATGTCTAGGTTGAGTGATATACTAACTGTGTAATGACGGGAGATCATTCTGAATAAATTTCAATGAAATAAATCGCAATTTAGGATATATATATATAGTCTATTTATACGTTCACATTTATACTGCCAGTATTGGTGAATATGCAAAATGTTGGTGTATTTACTCGTTTTTCTATGCGCCTATTCGATTATAAAAATATGTTTGTGAAAAAATAATGAAATTAAATACGAATCCGCCCGCATTTATTCTGTGGCATGCCAATTTCCCCGCGTCCACAGCTCCATCCTCCCAAAACTCTCTTTATTCCCACGCCCAAAACCTTGCACGATGCCCCGACCCCTCAGCCGCACGATTGCGTTTTTCCATCTTCAACATTGAATGCATAATTTTTCTTCCTTGTGCGGGGCGCCATTATGCCTTTGGGCGTTAATGTTAAGCTTTACAAAAAGATAATGAAAGTTTCCAACGGACTCATAACTCACTCCTGATTTTTTTTTCTTGTTGCATGAGTGGGTGTTTTTCAACCCGACCCCACCCTAATGGACTCCGCATTTTCGGCACTTTTACCATTGATTATAACGGTTTGTCCGTTATTTTTATGCAGGCCAATGAACTCGAATTATTCATTCGATGATTGGTTAATATCCAAATTTATTCTTCTCCTGGCTCCCAAGCAGATACCCGTTCAAACATGTCTAAAATTTCAAATGTATAACAAACACGCAATCACAGTCAATAACTGTACAGCCGTAGCGTCAAAATTTGAAGTCAGGAATAAGTTTCCATCGAAGAATACGTATGGTCTTGAATGAATTCCATCTATGGTATCTGCAGTATTTTCGACTGGAAAATAGCTAAAATATCGTAAAATACCTTTCAATGTTACTTCCACTTGAAAACATCTGAATAAAATTGAAAAAAAAACCGTCATAAATATCCGTATTCGCGAGAATCTAGATATTGATAAGATATCACTGAAATGAGCCACCCCACGGAAAAATTTTTTAAAAAGCCCCTTTCTCCACCAAAAATAAAGAAAAATGGTGACAATTGTCAAGTCAATAAACAATATGGTATGGCCAAGAACATTCGAACAAAATCATATGAAAAACTATACAAACGTATAAACACACGCATGTATAAAACGAAAGAACTCTTCACCATCTTTGATGGCTACGGTTATTCTACTCCATATATTTGTATAATTATCTACCTATACAAAAGCACAGACACTAACAATTTGACACACAGATACGGAAACAAACACTCTCACGCACGCTCGCATATGTATGTGAGGTCTCTCCCGAAAGTATAGGGATATCCTTGGAACCGGTAGTGTAGCTTGAGCAATGCGTGAAAAGGGTTTCTCATTTGTTTGCACGAGGACGTTCAGTGAGCTTGCGTACTGTGTGTTCATTGCAACTTCTATCTCGAACATTCTGAAAAAAAATTCCCTGAATATTGATGAACAAAGAAAAATGGTCGTACAATCATTTTCCTATATGTCCCCGATGTGTATGTATGTGTCACGTATAGGCAGCGCTACTGGAGCTAAAGGGCTGAAAATGTAGATATTTACTCTTTATTATGTCTGAAAAAAAACACCAGTTTTTTTATCCCCCCAAAGAAAAATTGTGTTGTGGGTATTTTTGAAATGTAAATTTATCTTAAATTAGTCCTTTAGCTAGTGTCAGGTAGCATGCAGGCCTTTTCTTGTGATCACTGCTGAACAAAAGGCGAAAAAGAGTAGTTTATTAATTGATCAGCTCGTTTTCCAATTTTTTTCTTGCTCACCATTATGCCGACACGCTGCCGTAAGACGTTGGTGGCGTGACTGTTTCAATCGAGTGATTAACAGGCCTGTTCATCACGTCTATCTTTGAAGTGAAGTTTATGTAACAACCGTTATATTATTTGCTTGATATTAGTTTCTTTGAAAAATACTAAATGGATTATCGCTTCTCCTTTTTATCAGTATTGAATTCTAATTTCTATCCTCCTCTCTCTCTCTTTATCTCAGTATCTCTCTCCTTCTCTCTCTATATATATATATATAAATCTATATATCTATATATAAATATATATATATACATATATATATATATATATATATATATATGTATGTATACATATATATACACTCACGCACACACACTAATATATATATATATATATATATATATATATATATATATATATATATATATATGTATATATATACATATCATTGTGTCATCCACAGACAGCTGTTTCGTCGTATTACAACTACTATATATATATATATATATATATATATATATACATATCTCTTTTATATACATACCTTATATATATATATATGTGTGTGTGTGTGTGTGTGTTTATGTACATGTATATGCATTTATATGTGTACGAGGAATATCCGTAAAGAAGCCGAACTTTTAAAACGGCGCCCGAATGAAACGCTTTTGAGTTTTCATGACTGAAATATTGCGTAGCAGTGACCTTGACCTCTTGTATAAGAAAATTGCATTAACTATGTTTTCTTTGAGACACATATAACAAATTCCAAATGCATTACCGCTTTTTTAAACTACATTGTGTGCATGTATACGTATAGTGTAACCTAGGCATTCACTTTTTCCTTCATTACTCATTCGACAGCACATCGGCATTGAGTTAGCCTGTGCACTGTATGAGTGCTGCAGCTTTTAATCTCAATGTTCCGACGAAAAAAAAAAGATATATTTCTCCTTAAAAATATGAATTATTGCTTTCACTTGCTTATCCCCATCGCAAAATGCTGTCATAAGATGAGCCAACTCAAAGTCGTTGTGCTGACGAATAAGTGACCTGAGGAAAAAATGTGGTTTCACGCATTGCTCAGGTTACACTACTGGTTCTCAGGATATTCTAAACGGTTGGATACTTTCCGGAAAAAACAATCATACATATGCATATATGTTCCTGTGTCTGCGTGTGCAATTGTTTATGTCTGTTTGTACGTATAAGTCACACAGATCTCTCCTGTTCCGATGAAGAGACAAAAAAAGAAAATAAAACATGCAGAAATCACACAAATCTGATCGAAATAACTCGTAATTGCTGACGTTCCCAAAGTAGAAAATACTTTCAAAATATATCGAATTAACGGAAAGGATTTGAAGATTGTATTCCGGAACGTTTAAGTTGCGTCACTCTTATCATGGAGCGAAACAGTCTGACCGGAAGGTAGAGCCCTAAATGACGTTCTCATCTTGTTCATTCACTGTCTACACAATTGTTTCTCAAGGCAGACTATCATATCATTAAAAAATACATATATAATCCGACAGGATAATAATGAATGCATTGTATCATATAGATCACTTTTGCAAATGATCTCCCATCATATATATATATATATATATATATATATATATATATATATATATATATATACAAAGAGAGGGAGAGATAGAGAGATGAGCTGTAAATATGTTACATAGACCAACTTTGAAAAATCTACATAAATTTATTAGTTTATCACGAATCAACATTATCACATCTAAAGATAAATTTACTTAGAGGCTAACTAATGAATTTAGGTAAAGGAATTAAAGAATTCTTTTTTAAAGTTCAAAGAAACATTATTTCAGTGTTGACAGATAGGGATATAAACCAAGAAATAGAAAGGCTACATTAGATACCTCGAACAATCAATCTACTTATCCATTTATTCATCTGAGTTTGTTTGCCTTTCCTCTATCTGATTTTCTACTCACCTACTTTGAAAGTGAAATCTATTTCGGAACTCTTACAAATCTGATCGAAATAACTCCTAAACGTTGACCCGTTCTAAAAGAAAAATAAAATATTTTCAAAATGAATCGAATTAACAGAAAACAACAAAAAAAAATGGCAGTGAATAAAATCTACTCACGAAGACAATCACGAAGTAATCCTTTACTCGTTCTAAATCAGGTGTGAACTTTGGAAGTAAGAGATCACTTAAAATCATGTATATGTATATGTAAGTAAACACACACGCACACTCACACATTCACACTCACATACACCTTTATATATACATGTATATATATATATATATATATATATATACATACATATATATATATATATATATATATATATATATATATATACATATATATATATATATATATATACACACACACATATATATATATATATATATATATATATATATATATATATATATATATATATTGAATAACTGTAGCACCAAAAATTGCCCACCAACCGAGATGGTCACTGATTCTTCCCTCATTGTTCGTCATGGAAAATATCCCATTGAAAAAAAAAGTATAGTCAATATGAATTTGACTTATGACAACTGTGGCGTTTTCCACTAAAAAACATCCAAAAATTGGAAAATAAACACCTAAAAACATTTAGATTCGGGAAAAATCTTGACATGGGTTCGACTCATCAAAATAAGACCCCCCCCACAAAGAAAATATTTATTTCCAAAAATCGAAGAAAACATTCTTAGAAAAGGTCATCAATAGCATATTCTCCAAACTGCTTCAAATCAAATGGTGCCTCGTATTCACCCTCGTTTTTTGTCTCATCTCAATTAGAAATAATTATTCATGATTGATTCTTAGAATCATGTTTCATTCCTCTACGCTATCAGACCATTGCTTCCCTAGAGTTATTTCCCCTTTCTTCAAGATTAATTGTCTCTTTGAATCTGTCAACCAAAACTGTCAACAAAGTTTCTTCAGTTTTCCGGTTGGTCTGGCTGTAGGGTTGTTTATGTAAGTATCACATGTGCAGGCCACATCAATGGAGCTAGAAGGCTGAAAATTCAAACAATTACTTTTTGTTATCTCAAGAAATAACTTATCAAATAATTCCATCGCTAAATAAATTTTCAGTGAAAGGTCCGTTTAACATTGTAAATGTATGCTAAAATTGTCCCCCAGTTAGTGTCCAGCAGTATTCACGCTTGTTTTCTGTTGTAGACTTTTTAGTGATTACTGCCCAACAGAAGGCAAGATAGTAATCTATCCGTTTATAACCGATTCTAATTTTCTTACTGATCATCCCCAACATGATATGCTGCAGAAAGACGCTAGTAGCGTATCAGTTTCTATTGAGTGACCAACCGGACATTTTTTTTCGTAGGATTTAAGTCAAGACTCTGAGCCAGCCTTTTGAAAACATTGATCTTGTAATATTTGATTCAAGTTGATTCGTGCTTGAGATCATTTACCCGTACGAAGGCCCAACGGTGTTCTCATCCCAACTGCCACGCCGATTATTTCAGGTTTTCATTAAAAATATCGTGGTAGTTCTCCCGTTTCATCGATCTTTCAATTCTAACTGATTTCCTAGAGCCTTTTTCCTTACCCCCTTCTACATTGCAGTCCTAGAGTTGTGACCCAATAACACAGACTCTCTCATGTCAGACAACAAGACAGAGCGCTAAAGACACCCAAGCTTGTTCAAGAAGTCCACCGCAAACTTTAAACGGGTATCTCAGTGCTCTTTCAATAATGGCATCTTTCGAGAGCGACACGTCTTCTGGTCACTGTCATCGAGAGCTTGCGTAATTGTTGACCCTAAAGCATAGATATCTGTCTCTGTCATATTGTCTACCATGGCTCTAGTTGACATCTTTGGATCAATACTCTCATTAGAATCTGTTCGTTTCGAAAATATCCTCTTCCTGACGCGTCCGCTTTTGTCCTCGGAAGAGCCTGTATGCTTCAAAGTGCTGTTGTGAGCACTCGATTTCGGATTATTCGAATGCTTGAATATCTTAAATCTATCTTCAACTGAACGAGTATCAATTATTCTATTCTTCAAGTCAAATGATGCTACAGATGGCGGAGTTGTCGTACAGGAGATGGTTGACGCAAGGATTTTACACAGGCAATGATGTATGCATCGTGTCACGAGATGTTACGGGAATTTTTCCTTGTTATCTAAAACTCTACTTCGGAGTTCAGCGGGTGCATTGGAAGGTCTCGAGTCCGGTGCAGAGGTCAACAGAGAAAAAAACCCCAAACAACAAAACCATTCAACGAACACATTGGTGCAGGCACCGGACATGTGCGTGTACGTGGGGGAGAAGCACGTGGCCTCCCCCCCATTTCAGAATGTTCGTCGACAATCCAGAACACGACCGACCGAACGAAAGTTGGAGGATAGACAGCCGAAACGTTGTAAAAAAACAACAACAAAAACAAAACAAAAAAACAAAACTGGAGAGATGAGAGACTTAATTCGCACCAACCTCCAACACTACTATTAATTTTTTTATATTCATGATTATTGTAGATCAAATATGGCGATATCGATAAGATATGGAAAATATTGTATGCTTAACGTATGCTCCATTCGAACTTTTCAAACAATATATATATATATATATATATATATATATATATATATATATGTGTGTGTGTGTGTGTGTGTGTGTGTGTGTGCGTGTGTTTTGCACTATTATACTTACACACGTTTATCTATCTCTCTATACCAATATGTCAATACTTATTTATGTGGTAAAGTTGGGCGGAGACAAAAGTTCAAATTATCTATAATACTATCTAATCTGAACGTATACATATCTACGTATTACTCTCTCATTCTATGTCGCTATTTAACAGACACACACGTGTGAATAGTCTATCTGTCTACCTATCTATCTATCTATCTATCTATCTATCTATCTAAATTATAGGCATATAGATGGAGAATAGACATTCATTTTGCCAATTCTGACACACATATAATTATGTGTATTCCCACCTATCTTCGGCAGTAAGATTCTTCACTTGATTTTTAACCCAAATTTCCCTCGTCTATCGTCTTGTCATTTTTCACTCTATCATTTGTAAAACGAATCCACCCACTGTAAATAGAACGTCTTTGTCATAAAAAAGAAAACGCTCATTGTGTCAGGCACAAAAAAAAACTATGTGAATTCGGAATGGTAAGTTGAAAAGTTCTACCACCAATCCAATTAGAAGCAAGCTGTCAAGTTTACCTTAGAGGTACCTACATGTAGGTTAACATTCAGAATCGTAAAAAAAATCTTACTATCG
>OY735229.1:40732498-40747498 GCA_963457665.1 Thysanoteuthis rhombus
CGGGGTTGTACAAGTTTTTTTTTGTACTATGTCGAATCGGCAAAATCACCCTCGATTTTAAAAAATGACAGGAAAGAAGTACCTGAGTGTGAATGCTCATCTTTCTCTTTGGATATCCGTTCCTTGTTCAGGGCCAAGCAAGCACGTGACGTGCACATATTTGCTTGCGTGATTCGTGACGTGTACGTACTCGGTTACGTGTCGTGTCTTTTCACTGAGTATGAAAAACAGGTCCTTTGATCGTGTCACACATGACTCTCATTTATGCCAGTCTTAAGTTACTTGTACATAGTACAGCGGATCTAATTAGCTGTACCTATAGAATTATTTCAACCGTTTCTATGCGCTAGTTTTCTATTCATCCATCGTTGTTCCAACGACTTCTGGTTCGTTTCGTAATGATATTTTGTTCCTCCCCTTTTCTTTCTTTCTTTCTTTCTTTCTTTCTTTCTAGTTACTGACTTATTTATATCAATCAATCAGTAAATCTACCTATATATCTATCCATGTATCTATCTAGTATTCCTTTACTTAATAACAAAGGACATTTCTCTATCCCAAAATCTAATGATGTGTACCTTGGTGCAGATCACGCAAATTTCAACTGTTTAACCGAGCAGTGACTTCAAGGAGCGCTCTTGCACTGTGATCCCAATCTAGGCTTTCATGCAACCTGCAGCGTTCCACAAAGTCTCTTCGGAATTTTACCAATAAAGCTCTGGCTGACATATATTTTGTGCAAACCGGTACATTCTCTTGTCTGATACGGATGAGTTGTGGATTTGTTCATCAACAACTTACTCAAACATCGGCAAGATGTCATATCTGACTTTTATGAAACTGACTGAAACATTACGGATGAAATAAAACTATTATGAATGACCGCTCTATCTCTATAGACAATAAAACGTCCCCGAACCAAAGGAGCATGCCTGGGTGAACTGTGTGGATGTTTAGGGATGTCCAGTCATAAGAATCCCTCTTCTGGTCTTGCTAATGTAGTCCAGTAAGCAATATGGCCGGCATCAGCCTAGCTGCCGAACTGATCAGACGGCCATTGGATTAGGCATCAAATTGTCTAAAAGCGTTCTACTCCTTTTGTTTGGAATGACAGTTGTCATCCTCCTAGACTGGTTGCCTTCCAAGCTCAATCTGCACTGCTTTTTTGCACAGAGCCATTATATGCATAATATAAAGGCATTGTAAATTATTTAAAAAAAATAAATGTCGTAGGTCGATGGCTAGGAATCACTGAAAACGATGTCGACCAAATTGGGCTATCTCATGTGAATCTAAATACACTGTTCATGATATTACTATAGAAATGAATAAAAAATCAAGAAAAAAGGATTGTCAAGTTTCCGGAATTAAGGCACATATTCTTTACTCGACAGACTATCAGATCTATAGTCAGTTTTGCATATCAGCCGATCACAAAACTGCTTCATTCTGTTAGTTCCTTCATGTCATCATCATCATCATCATCATCCTCCTCCTTTTAGCGTCCGTTATTGAATATAGACCTTCTCCAATATTTGCCAGATCTCACTGTCATGGGCGTCACAGAGTCAATATCTTCCGAACCTGTCTGAACTCGTCACAACATCTATTTGCTGCCGGACACAACTCCGCGTCTGATCTTTGTGCATCCATGCTGTTGGTCGTGGTGTCCAGCGATTGTCAGACATTTTTTCAACATGGCCTTCCAATAGCCATTTGTGTTTCCTCTCTGATGAAGAATCATTTTGTTTTCCTGAGGAGTTATCAATCACAGTGATATTATAGACCGAACTGAGAAAACTCACACACGCACGCGAAAGCAAAGTACGACATGCACATGCATGCACTGGCACACACACACACATACAAACACAAATGGAGAACTTTTTCTTGTCCAGTCAAACCATCTAAACACCCTTGGCTGAGGTAGATGATCAAATTCAAGGACCTTAACGAAATCTGACGCTCACCCCTACCTGACACTTCCCGGCATCCTGTTTTTCCCCTGTCTGATTGACCACAAAGCCTAATTGGTAAATCAATATTCTGACGTGTTTACGTAAGAGATCTTCTCTGTGATATCACAGGTTGTATAAACAAACAGTAAGAATTAATTTACTACAATTTTCTCATTGCCCAGTGTTTTAACAACTGTGCTAAATATCAAACATTTTTTTCCTTTTTTTTTTTTCGTTTTCAAGATCACTTTTATGATATCAAAGTACTGACATCAGATGGCGCCAGTGATTTCCATTGATTTCATAATGGCTTTTTCGCATTTAAAACAAGTTACCACAACAAAATTAGAAAAATAAAAACAAACAAACAAAAAGCTGAGTATCTTTCTAATTTGTTCTTACATGAAAAAAAAACAACAAAAAAAACAACAGTATCTCTCTGTTTTTGAAATATCAGTTCGTTTATCATAAATTTCTAAAACTTATAAGAAAAATAGAATAATGCATTTTGCGTTCTCCATTACTTTATAGTATAAACTGTCGACGTAGAAATCATTAAATGAGTACATAGATATGTATAGAGAAAGCCGAAACGAATTTGATATTCAAATGGATATGTGAGTAAAGATTAGAACAGAAAGAAAGGGGAGTCTTGTAAGCTTCCTTAATGTCTTTTGGCAGCATGTTTCATTTCGCGTGATCAATTAAAACGAAAAAAAAATGGAATGTGGGAGGAGCATCGAATAAATAACATCTCTGTTTTTTTGTTGGGGAGTGATCAAGTATAATCTAACATCCCCCCCCCAAAAAAGAAGCATGAACGCTCTTGGGCCCAAACCAAATGACCAATCTGGCATAAATTTACATCGTAAATTGAAATCCATACTTACACGCAAAAGAAATTTGATGGATTCTCAAAAAGAAACAAAAAAGAGTTCTTTGAACGTACTAAGGAGTGAATGTTTATGGCTTCAGTCCTGTAGTACCATTGATGCGGCCTATACGTGCAACGTATGTATATATATATATATATATATATATATATATATATATATATATATATATATATATATATATATATATATATATGGATAAACAGCCAGTCAGCTTCACTTGAAAACTGAAGAAATCTTTGTTGACAGTTATGACGGCAGTTTTAATTTTCAGATCGTAATAAATGGGAAAGAGAAAATGGCGAGAAGTTCGTTGTCATTTGCTTTTTTAGATGGAAAGAAAGAAAGAATGAAAGAAAGGAAGGAAGGAAGGAATATTGGGAGAAACAAAGAAACAAAATGGAAATGCGTTTATTGGCTTTTGAAATAGAGAAAGAAAGGATCAAGCAAACAAAAGAAGAATTGTCTATAGAAAGAAATGAAAGTTTTTTTTTAAAGGAAGTTAGAAAGAAAGGAAGAAACGGAGTGAACATGCATTATCTACTATAGAAAGAGATAGAGAAAGAAAGAAAGAAAGAAAGAAAGAAAGAAAGAAAGGAGAGGGTGAAGATAGGAAAGGAAGAAAAGAAGAAAAAAAAGAAAGAAAAGAAGTGAACATGTATTATCTACTATAAAAAGAGATAGAGAAAGAAAGAAAGAAAGAAAGAAAGAAAGGAGAGGGTGAAGATAAGAAAGGAAGAAAAGAAGAAAAAAAGAAAGAAAAGAAGTGAACATGTATCATCTACTATAAAAAGAGATAGAGTAAGAAAGAAAGAAAGAAAGAAAGAAAGAAAGAAAGAAAGGAGAGGGTGAAGATAGGAAAGGAAGAAAAGAAGAAAAAAAAGAAAGAAAAGAAGTGGATATGAAACCAAACACTTAATGATTCGATTTTACGCTTCCATATTATGATCTTCACTGAAAAAAAGATTTGTTTAATTTACAAATGATTAGATAATGATCTGAATTTATGAAAATTTGTCCAAATATTTTTTTATCAAAATTTAAATTCTGCTGATAATTTTTCTAAACTTAAATTCAAATGATAAAGTTTACTGTTTAATCGTGGCTAGTTCAGTAACTTTTTCTTGCTGGTGAACTAACAATATAATTCAATTTTACTTTTGAGAATAGAAAGAGAGAAGAAAGGGAAGGAAAGAAGAAAGGAAGTAAAACATCTGGACGTTCTGATTCTTTTATTTCATCATTTGAACCCCCCAAAAGACAATATTCAACGGATAGGATTCAATGAAATGATTTTTTTGGTTATTTTGAGGCGATTTTTTCTGTATATTCATCAAACCCGTTTTGGGAAAAAATTATAAAGTTTATCAAAACGTTCTACTCTTTTTTTGACCATCGCTACCCGATCGCAATTTGCCTTACGCGCATGTCATTTATCAATTCATTTTGAATTTTTAAAGACATGATTAACCTTGAGTGATCACAACTGGACTACGGTCATTCATTTTAATTCGTACCCATAATGATTATTTGATAGCTTCATATCAATAAGTTGAATTTTATGGAAAAAAATTGACATATAGCAAAAACTCAATATTTTCTATGGGAATTAATCACTATTTCTTTCTTGAATATAAATAAAAAAGATATCACAGAATAGACAGCTTTAACTATTGATATTGACTATCAGGTTTTCCATTTTTTTTTCTATCTTGAATTTGAGGGGTTGTTTTTTAATTCATCAGGCGTCGTTTATGGGTGAATTTTTAACCTTAAAGTAAAAGAGCAAGAAGAGAATTCCAATGATGGGTCCACATAACACTGAAAGGGAACCCTTGGACTAAAGGGAACACGTCATATAAAGAAGGACCACTGAAAAGGGGGAAACGCAGAAAAGGAAGGAATTTTACATTGCATCCACGAAGGACGTTGTTGATAGCATTCTAGAGGCTTACTTACAGGTCGATTTAATACCGTTTCGATTGACAAATAAACACTGACAATAAGAGGGACAGGTCGCGCTCGTCCTGACACTTTCGTGACCTCGGTTGTTTTAGCAACCACATTTGCTTAAGTGACCTCGGTTATTTCAGCGACCTCGGTTGCGTTGTTTAGAGCTATTTTTCCCGTGACGCTCCATCCCACATCTAATCTGACCTCGTATCGCATTTCACTCTCTGTGTGAGTGCCAATAAATATGTGCTCGATATCACATTGAGAGATCGTAAGGCACTCCCTCTATTTTTATCATCATCATCATCATTTAGTATGTCCACATTTAGACGATGGTTTCCCATATACTCCCATGATGACTGCAATCGTACTATTCTTTTCCATGTCTCACCGGCAAAGTTTTCTATCTCACCCCTACATCTCGTGTCTGATCTTTTTCAATAGTATTTATCTCCCAAGAGACACTGATCGGTCATTCTATTATTACGTCTCTTATCATCTCTTCTTGCGAAGTATCTCGTCCATCTTCATGTATATTACTTAATTATTGATAATACCCTTTATATTAGTCCTCCCTCCGATACAAGTTGATCTTATCTCTTATAGTTATCCCTAGCATTGTTCTTGCCATGGTTTTGTGAGCGATTCTCAGTTGGTTCCCGATTTATTTTGTTACTCTCCATGTTTTATATACATCAGTAATAGCTGGTATTATACATTCATTGTATACTTCCCACATATTGATAAGATGCTTTTCAGTGAATCTCTATTCATTTCAAATGATCTCCAGCAGATCAATCTTTCTTTAACTTTGTTCCCTGTTTTAGTTAAATCAATAAATCAATCGCTTTTAGAGCCTTGCCCCCAATCGTTAGGGTCTTTTCTGGGACTCTATCCCTGAACATTTCTCTTGTTTTTGTTTTGTCCATCTTTAAACCTACTTGGCAAAGTGGTTTAAATATTTTTCTGTCTATGTTTATTTCCGTTTCCCCCTTGTCAGTTTTCTGAAAGATGCTTTCAAATGTCGCCGTAAATAGATTTATTCGAGTGAGTAAGATTTTCAACTGGAACTTATTCTTTATGCAGATCCCTGCTGTCAATTTATTCACTGACTCCAAAAGGGGAAACTGGCCGGAGGTCAATTGTGATAGGTAACGACAAAAATTGGTATGGGTGTAATTAATGACAAAAAAAGTATCGATAACAATTGACGACGACAACGCTTCATCTAATCAAATGAACAAATGGATTAGATTACTGATACTGAACTATCAGTCAATAATAATTTCGCAATAAAAAACGGCATAAGGAATGATTTCTTATTTTTGATTCGGACTCGGGCTTCTCACGGATCCCTGTAGTTCCTATAAGAGATATGGATAGAGGAAGAATCCAAGTGTTTGATTCGGATCCACGCTTTCAATTGATCCCTGTAGCTCAGTGGCAAGATTGGTTGAGCTTTACCTGAGCCGCCCTCTGACATACTATCTCGAGTCCAGTTCTAACGCAGAACTTATTTGTTATACGTTGAACAATAATCTATTCACTCACTGCCGAAGGGAAACCGAATTGAGTTTAATTGGGATGAGGGGTGATAAAAATGAGATGGAGGTAAATAGCAGCAAAATTTGGTGATGGTCTACAATATTTTGTCTGATGAAATGAATACATGAATATATCAGGTTACCAATACTGAACTACCAGTTTAGGACAAAACATGGTGTATAAGAGATTGGGATAAGGGAAGAGTTTTCTGTTTGATTCTGACTTACACTTGCTATTTGTACTTATAGCTCATTGGCGAGAGCAGTTGGTCATCGACCGAACCGCCCTCTGTCATAGTTTGACGTGAGTTCGATTCTCATCTCGAAATCATTTTTTGCAATCCACGCAGGGATCCAATCATTACTGAATAGAAAACCAATCTGAGTTTAGTTGTAAAATAATCAACACAAACTGAGATGAAGGTAAAAAGAAGTGAAAAAAATATTGATAATATTTGACAATACTTCAACTAATGAGTGAATAGATAAATAAAAAAAATTTACTGCTGATATTGAACTACAAGTTATCATAAAACATGGTGGAGTTTTGGTGTTTGATCTGTACTTTAGCTCACTACTGATTACTGTTGCCCAGGAGCAAGATCATTGAGGCATATCTGAGCCACTCTCTGGCAAAATCTTGAGAGATAGATACTCAGCTAGAACTTATTTAGCGGTGTCAGCTCATTCACTGACTAGATTATTCATTCAAACCAGGCTGAGTTTAGTTGTGAATTCAACTATCATACGGGAAATATTCTTTATTGCGATCCGGTCTGTGATTTTTAATCAATCACTACTATAGGGAAAGTCCACCTGAGTTTAGATGCAGGTGGATAGTAGCACAAAATTATTAATAACAATTGACAATACTTCAACTATTAAATGGAATAACTAGATAATTTGGACCCTCGATACTGAACTAACAGCAAATATGAAATGTTGCACAAACGAAATCAGGAGAAGGGATCTGTACTCGCACTTGCCACTTGTTCCTGTAGCTCAGTAGCAAGATCGGTTGTGCGTTAACCGGACCATGCTCCTCATAGCGTCGTGAGTTTGATTCTCACATGGAACTTATCATTTATGCTAATCTGCACAGAAAATGTATTCACTTACTTCCAGAGGGAAACCTTACTGATTTTGGTTTCGATAAAAAGCAACAGAAATTAAGATAAATGTAAATAGTTGCAAAGAATAGTTAATGATTCACAATACTTTATGTAACAAAAAAAAGAATTACTGATACTTAATCACCAGTTAATTATAAACATGGAGCAGAGGAGATCGGGAAAGGGGATGAGTTCAAGTGTTTGGTCTAAACTTGCATTTGCCCCTGATTCCTATAGCTCAGTGGTAAGTGAAGACCAGAGTTAACCAAGCAAATCACCAGCATAGGGGATTGTGAATTCGCCAGTAGAAACTTATACTTTATCGTGATCTGCACGGTTTCGTTAATCAGTCATTGGCGGATGGGAAAATGATTTGAGTTTAGTTGCAATCAAAAGCAATAAGAATTGAGATGAAGGTAAATAGTAGCATCAAATTCTTAAAAAAATGTATTAATGATACTTAATCGAATAGAATAAATGAATAATTAATAATGAATAATAATCAAAAACTACGTATTTTAATCTATTTTCCCCGAATAATTGATTTCAAGTTACTTGATTATTTTGGTATTGATGCCAGTCAATCTAGACCCAGGAGCTATTAAATTTGGTCTTGCGCAACAAGAGATGTCTGACCATCCTGATTTGGGGTTTAACGTAAGGTCTCTACGAGTGACAGTCTGATTTGATAGTAAAATCTTCTAATTTAAGCTTATTCCAACACTTTTTCCAAACATAAGCACAGTTCAGGATCAGGTTCATAGAAGATGATGTCAAAATAGGGTTTGTGTTGAAAAGTTATCGGCTAAGTATGGGGTTTGAATTAGATACCATACATGAACATATCCGGGGAATGGGAATAGGTCCCTTAATAAATGCGTAGTTCACAATTAACCCCTTTTCGAAATCCAAAATATGCATGGGTTTGGAATCCGTCCCCTGCTAAATGGGAATTGGAATTGATAAATTGATACGGTCCAGGATAGGGTTAATTTATTCATAATCTTAATTAAAATTTGTAAAAATATCTGGGTAAAGACTTGGTTTCGGAAAGCAAATGTTTTTCTATCTTCTACTATATGTTGAATGATAGAAAATTAATCATTATATATATATATATATATATATATATATATATATATATATATATATATATATATATATATATATGTATATATATGTATGTATATATATATATATATATATATATATATATGTATATATATGTATGTATATATATATATATATATATATATATATATATATATACACATATATATATATATATATATATATATATATATATATATATATATACACACACACTATGAACAAGTTAGGGAGTTTGATAAAGAGGTAAAAAGGGTAGAGAAATGGTTGTTGGGTAGTTTATCGAAGGGGTTGAAAGAGATGGAAAGGAAGAAGAGTTAGGTAGTTTAATGAGAGAGTAAGATGAGAGGAGGAATTAGATAGTTTACAGGGGGAAAGACAGAAAATGAGGAGAGACAGTTTGATTAGATGGAGGGGAACAAATTGGGAGGAATAAAGAAGTATTCCATAAGATTATGGAGAAAAGAGTTAGGTAGTTTCAATAAGAGAGAAGGGAGGGGTGAGGAAAAGCCCGTTGTGGGTGAGAGGGTGGAAAGAGAGAAGAGGGGGGAGGGCAAGCGGAGAACGGTGATACATACAACCATATATACTGAAAATCATTCCTTTTTATAAAAGGGGAGATTTTTCCTCATTTCATAGATTTTTTGATGAATTTCTTTCCACGAAAATAAGACGCAACAAAGAAAAGCAATTAAATGAGGGAAACTTGAGCATATATTAAGATAACAATAAAATTTGATAACCGTAACCGAAGCAGTGTTATCTACTCCACGATTCTTCCTTACGATCTTTATGATCTCCAAGCGGTTACTCATCTAGGGACTGGCCAGACTCGACGTAGGTTAACATCGCTGATCGTACGGGAACCGGAGTCTCCAGCGTAATTCGACCTTAGGTTTCCATCGACTCTATAAAGGGGAAAAGAATGAAAGGAAGGTATAAAAAGAAGAAAAGAAAGATAACAGGAGTTCATTAGAAGGATGGGGATGAAGGAACAAAGCAAACGCGTGAGGGAGGAGTTTTGATGGCGCTAAAGATAATCCCTTCAAAATAGATATATAATACATAAAGCAAACAACTTTGTCGAGACGTCACGTTCAAGTTTGAGCTGAGTGACAAGTGCCGTGTTTTGCTGTTCGTCTGCCAAGAGTAATTAGTGAGGCTGTCGCAAGTTATTTTGGGAAGGTTCTGATTTCTGGACGAGGTGGGAAAGAATCCTGCCACGGCAGGGTCAGATTTTGGCCAGCGCAAAATCCTGTAGTGTCAGGAGTCTTTGGAAACCATTTCCAACAGTGAATAGAAAAGAAAACAACCAGTCAATATATTCTAGTAATCATTTACTTCCTTGAAGGAAATGATGAATATATATACATATATATATATATATATATATATATATATATATATATATATATATATATATATATATATATATATATTGTGTTATATTTTTTGAAACTCTGTATAAAAAGATTTCTTATTTCAAGATGAATGTATCATTTGGCGTAGACAATGTAAATTGAATAAACAATTTAAGAAAATGGGTCTGGTGCACAAATTTAACTTGCGACCGATAAGATAGCCGTTTGAACGTAGCATCATTCTTACCATTGAGCTAAACACCTACTAGTGATGCAAAGGTCCAAATAACTGCTTTAAATCCAAATTTTCATTTTGCTCAGTCATCGTCTATATCTAATCTATTTGTTTCTTTCAACGTCAACATTTATATTATCAAGAGATGGGTATATAATCCGACGGAATATAAATTGCGTTGTATTATTTTGAAACTCTGCAACGGTCTCAGTTTCTTTGATTGTTTGTTATATTTACGTTGTCATGGCCAAATACACTGTGTAATAAGGCATCAGAAAAAACCAAGAATCTCACGGAAAAACGCAGAAATCTCAAAGCCCCGATGGAAACAAGGTGAAAGATCGAAGCAACATAACTCCACAAAACCATCCAAAAACAACAAAGAGAAGATGAAAGAACTTTCATGTCATCAATCATTGGAGAAAAAACTTGACAATGGATGGTTGTTCAAAATCTATCTTAAAAAATCTCAGAACAAGAAGAAAATAAACAAGGAATTCGCTCAAATTGAGACCTCTCAACGGATAGGGACCGAATCGTCGAACTTGCTTGGTAATTCTACGATAAATCACTCCTCTAAGCAAGGGATACAGAAAAATGAACAATATATCCCAGACACAGGTAAGCAGACTTCCAAAAAGTTACTCCGTCGGAGATGATGCAAGCCATCAAACATTCGAATAATGTGAATGTACATGGACTGGAGACCATCACCATCAATGTACTTGAAAGAAATTGGCTGAATCATCACAAGGGAAACTTGACCCTCTATTTAACTCATACCCCTAACAGAGTAATATCCCTGAATATTGGAACACTTTTCATATAAAATAAGGAACCCGAAAGATTAAAAAAAAAACTGCAACCAGAGAAGCATACTCGAGTGCATCTACGAACTTTTTACCTAAGTGATAACCAACCGACTCACCTATTTTTAAAAAATCAACCACGGGGACCAGTGATCATAAGCTGAATCACCAAAATGCTAGATTGAAACAAACTACGGGAACAAGCTGGCTTTAGAATAAGCTACTCGATCACTGACCACTACTTTCAGCAAATTAGCTGAAAGAGGAAGCAACATGGTGTGAAATTTTATTTGCTGTAACATTCGTTCATTTCAACCAGGCGCAGGTCCCGTATATGTCAGAGTCTTGCACACATCTCTATCTATAAGACAGTTTATCTATCAGGCTAAATAAATATTTCAGGCCCGTAGAAAGGGTGAGACCTCGTGATACCAGCTCAACCAAGTACTTCATAGTCTGTCGAGATGATCTTCCGAAACATAGACTTGGCAAATGAAGGAATCAGAATAGACTTGTTGCCAACATCGCTTCTTTTGGTTTAGAACTTCCATAATCTCCAAACAATGCTAGATGAATAAAGAAAGCAAAATGGTTGACCTTCACACGAACTTCAGCAAAACAAATTTCGTGTTCCACTTGTTGAGGATAAAAACACAGAATCGATAATCGATAACCGCTCAGCATCACGACTCACAACGCGGATCTCCAGAAATCAAATGCAGCACTGTGGCTCGCAAAAAATGAATGGCGTGACCAAGTGGTCAAGTTCAGAAAGTATTGGTTCCACGGCGCCCGTGATGGAGATGTCTGGAGAATCTTTGGGGATGTCTTTGTCCAACGACAGACGATAAAAGTCTACTGCTGATGAACAATGGAAGAGTATAAAATGTGATCAACTAACTACATTGCAATTCAAGGAATCTATAGCTATAGAAGAAGATGGTTTGTCTGGCGCCTGCTAGCTTTAAAAATGGTCAAGATTGGTCAGACAATTCAAAATAACGCATCCACATCCCTATCCAACCTTTGAGTTTCTCTTTCTTTTCTGTATTTCGATAATGAAGACCATCAAAGTCAGAAGTCTAAGTTCTATCACGGCATTCCTGACACTATTCCCAGAGACAAAGATCACATTTCAGGAATTTCAAGAATTTATTTGTCACAATTGTTGGTATAAAATACCGTTCCTAGACCCAGTAAACATTCTGAAAATAACAATATAATATAAATTTGGAAGAAGATAAAAAAATGTTACAATATATATATATATATATATATATATATATATATATATATATATATATATATATATTGTAACGATTATCTATCTTCTTACATATATATATATATATATATATATATATATATATATATATATATATATTGTGACGATTTTCTATCTTCTTCGAAATCTAACACGGCCAAATAATGAAGATGTATGAAATTCATCTTCTGTTGGGGTCAGGGGACTATTTCAAATCGACTCAAAACCCTTTCTTCAGTTACACCCCGGATGCAAGAAGACACGTATATCAGTGCCTACAAAGGGGGCTCCTTTCGTTGAGTACTGATTAGAACGTTTGTTTCTCTCTATTTTTGTTGCTTCGTATCTGCTACAATAATTCTTATACATATCTGCACGTATTCACACGGTGGGGCCGGGAAACACACAAGACCACTCCTTCATCTGGTGAAAGACGAAGGCAACCAAGATACAAATTGTAGCTGTACGATAAAGCAGTATTTCCTTAACCCGCTGAATGATTCTATTTCGGTTGTGAATCAAATCAAGGGGTTGAATGAAGAATGAATGAAACAAGAAGGATGAAGGATTTAATTCAATCAGATATTTATATTTTTCCATATCTGAAAGGACGAACAAACATATCTGTGTTAAAAAATATACAAAAGAAAAGATCCCCTTTAAAATTCTTTAACTAAATCCCAAGAATGTTGTTTTCTAAATACAAAGAGATCTAATAACATTTTTCGAGTTAATTTTTCTCCTTTATTTTCTGACGTTGAATAATGAATGAAATAAACACTTCAGAAATGAGTTAATTTATGCCGTTCACCCGTGAATCAAAATAATTAATGCAGAAAATTATACATAAGGGAGAATAAGATGAAAACGATGAAAAAAGACATGAGGAAATTTAGTCTCAGGTCAATGAAATTTTATGGTAAATACTTGAGGGTTAATGATTCTGAAATAGTTCAGGAATCCCCGTGACGGACCATCATTTACTAAGATTAAAGAACTAAATGCATCAACTTGAAACTAATTAAAACGTAAAACCACTTCAGAATCACTTTATAATGTTAATCTCACATGAAACAGGATAGTATGAGCACAGAACTATTAACTATGGAATTCCCAAAAGAAAAAAAAAACAAAAAACATGGCTAAAAGAGGGGAGGATAAAGATCTGGATAGTCACTCAATAGAAATTGTCGTGTGACCAATATCTTTTGGCATCATACTGTGTTGGGGGTGATCAATTAAAAAATTAGAAAAGAGGGGATCAATGAAGTTACGACTCACAACTTTAGTTGGGCAGTGAGCGTAAATGCTACCCAACAAAAAAATCAAATCAACGTAAACATTCATTGCAAATCGAACCCCCACAATAGAAGCTATACAAGGGTTGACTTTTTGTTGAAAAAAAAACCAAAAAACCCATCCGAAATGTTCTTTTACTAGGCTCAATAGTAAAAGTAATTGTTTAGATTTTCGACCCTCTAGCTCAATTGGCCAGCCAGTCAATCAGCTAGTCTCACCTAAAAACTGAAGAAAACTGTGTTGACAGTTTTAGTTGCTTGTTCTTAATATAGACAGCAATCCCAAGGAAAGGGGAGGTCAAGCTTGGGAAGAGAAGGTCCGATATCGTGAACGAAAGAAGTTTAATTAAAGTCAACAACACTTGACGAAAGAAACAAGATTCTGAGAATCAGAAGAGATGTAGAAGCAAAATGAATAATAAAAATCAGTGAATTAATATAAAAAAAAAATGATTGCAGGTCTACGTGTCAGTTTTTTCTCTGTGGTATTTCAGTTGAAGTAATTAACCAGTCGTTCGGGTACTTGTAAGCTTGTAATAAACATTTTTGTTGCTTCAACATTTCATCATTATTATTACTGGATGGAGTTTGTACCGAAGTTCTTTTTTTTTAATTTACAAATTTGACTAATAATAGAAAAGAAATTTCCTGTTGGTCGTTTGAAACAATCAACCCAAACTATCACCAATACTACCAACATAGGTTTCTTCAGTTTTCAAATGAGTCTGACTGGCTCTCTGTCTGGATGGATGGGTAGCTATGTACGTACGTATCACACATAAACACCGCACCAATCCAGCGAGAGCACTGAAATTCAATCATTTACCCTTTATCATTTTAAAATCATTATGCAGAAAAAAAACGTCTCTTCGAATCCCCCACTCGATAAGTTTTTAAAAAAAGGGTTCAGTTTGCAATGTAATATATGCTAAATTGACCCCCGACTTTGAGTCCAGTGTTCACACTTTTCTTTTTAATTCAGGGTCCTTAATCATCCAACAAATGTCGAGAGAAATGACTTCTACATTGATCACGCTTTTCCCAATTTTTTTTAATTGATCACCCTCAACACGACATACAGTCGAAAGACATTGGTGGCATGATGGTTTCTACTGAGTGGCCATCCAGACCTGTTAAGTTCTTGTTCAATTAATTAACCAGTTGTTCTGATGCTTGTACGGTAGTAATAAACATTTCTGTTGGTAGTTGATTCTAAGAAATTAGGAGCCTCAACTGTTCGGTAAGGATGAACACGTTTGTCTCACAAGGAATAACTTTTACGCTATATGCTCAGTTGAATTGGGCGTAAACTGAATCCATAACTACATATATACTGACAGTTCCCTAAAGAGACGACCCAACTTAGATATTCATTGATCATATGGAGAAAAATTTTCAAAACCAGGATATCATTTGTTTATGTAACACATGGCCTTCTGATATTGTCGTTTCACTCTCATATC
>OY735229.1:40749998-40784998 GCA_963457665.1 Thysanoteuthis rhombus
ACGAACGAAAGAGATGACGAGGTCTTCCCAGGAAGTACCCAGACATTTTGAATACCTCGAGAACCGGTTACGTGGCCTTTGAATAACTTGGCAACAGACTCTATTCCATCGGATATAAGACGCCATTTGGTCAGTTTGTATACTGCGTAACCGTTGCCTTCAAAATTACTCAGTCTGACCATTCTCTACGTCTCATGCTAATTTTCGTATCAGTGAAACATCGATCCTGTCGGCTCTTGCATCCAGGTTTAGCTTCCACTGACTTTTGGCTTTCAAAGTTTGAGTAGTGAATGATATCTTGGGGAAGGCAACGAGGCAGCTAATGGTGATCTCGAAAGGAGCCTTTGCAAACTGTTTTGAAATTGTGAGGGTACACTTGGATAAGTAGGAAGAAACGGAAGGTGTCCAAAGTGACATTGCCTTAGGGAGATCATTTTGGGGCGTTAAACAGCTGTATGCTTACAGGCATGATCTTGAAAAATGAAAAACAATATTTTAGAGAGAACTTTAGGTTCACGTAAGTAGGATGGACTTTTTTTCGCAACTTGTGTTTTTTTTCTTATTCCTTGAAGTGTCTATGACAACACCAATTTCAAAACCAGACCAGGATGCCAGATAGATTGGAAAATGAAAAAATCACATAATCTTTGAAGTAAACAACATTGAGTCGAATGAAGACATTCTTTCTATTCAGTTTTTACCGAAAGTCTTCAGTGTAACGATAATTATGAAGACCAAGCTAAAAACTCTCCGTATGAACAGGATTTCCATCTAATAGTTCGAAATATCGGTATATGTACTGCAATTGAATTCGTACCTGCTCGTATTGCTACGAAAGCAACAGGGTCGGTTAAGTGAGGCATCTCACATACAGGTAGTTCAAAAAATTGCTCCAGGACCCGCAACTATTGCTGCAAATGCTGGAGGGTAATTTCAAACATCCCTTTTATTGCGATGGGAAGGTGCTTTCCCTGAGTTCACTGATCCCTCTGACTTATGTAACTTTTCGAGGCCTTGGGACGAATTTTAGGCCTCTATGCTTTCTAATATCAAGCCATCATCGGCTATGTGTTTGCACCAGTGCAAAACTGGAGAAAAATGTACAATAATCAATGTATTTATGCATATATGTATGTATGTATGTATGTATGTATGTATGTATGTATGTATGTATATACACACACATATATATATATATATATATATATATATATATATATATATATATACATATATATATATATATATATTTTAACCCCTGTCCAAATCATAGCCAACACATTTTCAATAACTTTTAAGGTTGATACCTATGCAGCTTCTCGACCTCACCACCCTTCAATCTACACTATCCCTAACATACCTAAAATCTAACTCCACATCACTCCCCACTACTTTGACACACTCTGCCCTCCCCAAGACCAACTGCTGCTGCTTAACCAAAGACCTGATACCCACTGGACATTCTCCCTCTCAGCAGGAGGCGTCCAGCAGCCCTGACAACACAATTTACCCACAATGCATAGCTCCTGGCAATGGACTCTGGTTCCACATGGTACATTTTAATACACACTCACACAGCACACACCACTGATGATGGGAAAATCCCGAAACATGTATGGACAATTTACTGATAAAGATTGATAAACCTTACCTCCAAACACCTCACTCCCGAGTCCATCTCACTCTCAACATTACACATTATATATATATATATATATATATATATATATATATATATATATATATATGTATATATATATATAGTCGACTAATATCGATTAATTTGTATCAACAATCTGTTCCATGACTGAGTTGATTAGGATTTGTTGGTAATCATATTTTTAAATTCAAATTGAAATGGGCTAGTCATGTTGCAAGAACGTCAGACCACTGTCGGACATCACAATTCTCAACGTGGATCCCTAGAGATCATATGCAAAAAATGCGACCTACAGAAAGTAATATGTCAGTAATAAGGTAGATAAATTCAAAAAGTACTGGCTCTGCGATGACCCTGATAGATAGCTTTGGCAAATCTTGAGGAAGGTCAACGTTCAACGACTAACGCTAAAAGGATGATGATAATGAAAATGATAATTATGATCCACAAAAATCAAAGCCCACATAAAAGAGGAGGAGGAGGAGGAGGAGGCAACAATCCATTAGCAGCCCAGCTGGGTACGCTTTACATGAAGCCTATTAGTAATAAAGATTCAAACATATATTGACTAATTCAGTCCCCCCAGCCAAACAGCTAGAAAGCAGATATTCGGATCAGGTTAGCAATAGGTGTAATATAGGGATAAAATGGACAAAATGCAACCATGTTTTCAGTCTGTTACTTGATAGTATCTTAAAACAGACACTTCGAAGGTTAAGGAAAAATGGGGGCAAAAAAAATCTAGCCTAGTGTGGACGTTTTTTCCTTCTCAAGTGATATATATATATATATATATATATATATATATATATATATATATATATATGTACATACATACATATATATATATATATATATATATATATATATATTCACATACATACATATATATACATATATTTATATATACATATATATATATATATATATTCACATACATACATACATACATATGTATATATATATATATATATATTTACATACACATACACACACACACACACACACACACATATATATATATATATATATATATATATATATATATATATATATATATATATATATATATATATACGATGGTAAAGAATAGAGGAATTGAGATAGATAGAAATGAAAGTGTGGAAGGAGGAACAGGAAAAAATGAAGAACCAAAGAACATTCCTTGGGAAAATCGTTGAATATTAGAATAATCCATCAACAACACCTGAGGGATAAATATTTTATCGGATTAAACTCTTTAATCCGATCAAAGTTGTATTTGCTATGCTGCAATAGAATTATTCTAAGTATCTTATTTTATATATCTCGTTATCATCTAAACGTTTATTTCCCTTTAATATACTGCAAACCACAATATCCACCATTGCAAGGGAGCTAATGAATATATCTTTATGAATGATATTGAGCTCATACGCAAATTTCCTGACCGTCTGTTTGTCGCTGACGCAACTGATTGGTTGATTTACGTTCCTATCAAGACTAAACAATTACGTCATTGATTACGTCATAGAAAATCCTCAAGATTAAAAACATCTGATCACATTAAAATAGTTCGAGTCGAGTTGAGACTTAAAAGAAATTAACTTAGAATCTATTTAAATTATTTAAAAAGAAATTATTCATTAGATCCATCGATAAATAAGCCTGTCATATTTGACGGGTAAATCCTTGCTTGTAAATAATTCAGAACCTCAGTGGCTATCATTTAAACCACCGTGTTTTAGTAACAAAAATTAATTCCATTAATCATCCATTGAACCACCGTTACCATCAAAGATGTGTCCAATCCTCTTCTATATCTACACGTGGTTGTGCATGTGTTCTCTCTGTTTCAGCACTCCTGGCGACACCGTTTTGTCTAAGGACTCAAAAATTGGCATCAGTATTCAACTTGACCTTTTCTAAACGTTTTTTTTCTGAATTATGGAAAAAAACCAAATTTTTTTGATCTTTTGAAGGACTTATTTTAACGGGTTTAGTTATTAAATCTAAATTCTGAAAAATCTAGATTTTATTATTGAATCAATGATTTTTTTAATTTAAAATGTTTTCTAGAAATTTTCAAGATCAGAAAAAAATTGCAAAGGGTTCTATCCTTTTCCATACGTACACATGTTTGAATGTTTGAATGTGTGTGTGTGTGTGTGTGTGTGTGTGTGTGTGTTTTAAGTTTGAAAAGTATTCTTTTCTGGGAAACCAAAGCCTGGAGGCCAGTTTTCCTTTGCACTTCTTCAATAGAACTCTGCATATAAAGGCAATAGAAAGTATGATAACCATATTTGATCTTTGGAATAATTATTGACTGTAATGGCGAGTATATCTATCATTTCTTTTTCTTCAACCCATGAAATATTTGAACAAGTATTAGAAACCGTTACATTGGTCAATATCGATTTATTCAGTTTTTGAGTGGTTCTGCCTGACTGAATGGCTTGCTTTCTATCCATCAATGTTTTCTTAACTTTTAAAATACCACCAATGAGTATTTTTGGCCATAGGGGTCAATTTACTATGTACGTTTATGCTAAATTATTCCTTTAGTTTGTGCCCGGTTGCATTCACGCTCCCCTTTTGAAAATTCGGAGTTTTTACATATCCAACAAAAAATGAGAGGAGTAACTATTTTTTTTATTGATCGTCTATTTTCTCTATTTTTTCATCATACCCAACACGTCATGACATTGATAAGGTGACGGTTTCTATTGAGTAACTAACCAAATCTTTCTTGATATTCTCCAACTTGGGTGTACGCTGCATCTGGTGATTGATGGACAGAACCAGTTGTCCATCCAACATTTTGAAAAGTTTATCATCATCCAATTAGAAAGACAGAAAAGGGGGGATAATTCACCAAGTCCATTGTGAAAACCAAGCTGCAAGAACGAATTTATTTTTCCTCCCAGAGAATTTTGAGAAAGTGGAATATTTTACCCACTTTCCAAAAAATGATTCCTTAACAAGGCAATACTTTTTTTTTCTTATATACCCTCATTTGCTTAGCTCCTTTTTTTGCCTTACCTTCCTTTGCCTTACCTTCTTCTCGCCTTGCCATATTCTTTTAACCCATTTGTCCAACCTTTTTCGTATCTTATTTCTTGCTCGAGTGTTCTCCAACCAATTTTTCTTGCATGATTTCTTTGCCTCATTTTCTTTTTTTGCCTTACATACTAGGTATTACCGATTCAAAGCAACGAAATTGAAATGGAAGATATTCCAGTCAAAATTGATAGCAGTTGAAAATGTTTCATCTAAATTCAAGAAAACATTGCTACTGCAACTAATTCTACAATTGTACAGAAAAACAATAAAATCAAATATGGTACCGAGCGATTCGGGAAAATGGAGATTGAATTTAAATGTCTAGATTTGGTCTCTTGCTCATTGTAAAGCTCTTGTAGCATAACAAATTTGAAGATAACTTTCTCATACCTATTTAAATGTATCAGATGTCTGTGGAAATCATTGGTGCTCTTTTTTTGAAATATAAGAGACAGGAAACTGATTTTTCCCGCTGAAGACTTTTGTAGTCCCTTAATAAAAACACTGTATACTTTCATGTATATCAGAAATCATCATCGTCAACATTGACATTATCAACATTTCTTCAGTTTTTCGTGGGTCTGGCTTGGTCTCTACGTATATGTTGGGCGTACAAGCCGTACCAATTGAGTTAGAGGGCTGACAGCTTGCTGTTGGAGAAAACCCGTCTTTTTAACCCCTTACAAAGAAAAAAAAAAGGATATTACTTAGGAGTTTTCAATTTACAACGTGAGTTTATGCTGAATTGGTCCCTCAATGTGCTTCCGTTTTTTTCTTTTATAATTCAATTTTTTTTCTATTTTCTATTACCCAAGAATAGGCAAGAGGAGTTCATTATTCATTGATCACTCTTTTTCTCATGTTTTTCCAATAAATCACCTTCAATATAGCACACTGCCAAACGAGATGGGTCATACGACGGTTTCTCTTGAGTGACTAATCAGACCTGTATTCCTCTCTTTTGTTGCCTTGAGCTTAGTGTACTTCACAAATAGTAATAGAAGAAAGAAGATTAGATATTTTTTTCATTCAGATAATAAGCACGTGAACGTAAGTGTGAGTTTGTTGTAAATAGTATCCGTTCGTTCCTGTGTATCAGAGTCTATCTTTTCGTATGTACCTGTCCGTCTGTATATACACTGACGTGTGGGCGTTTGCTTTGGTAGATTCGATGTTTTATAAGCGCACACTGATTGCCAAATGACAACCTTGAATGAATCCTTCGTGAGAACAGAGATTCCATTCATTGTGATTCCCCACAAAGACGTTCACGTTTTGCATACAACTGTTGTCTGCTAGAAGAAAGTGTCAGCCATTTTTAAATATGGTGGCTCCTCTGTATTTTTTCTGTTTTTGCCGAAGCAGTGTTTTTGCGATTCGAATGGCTGCGATTCGAAAGAAGAAAATTAAAATAGACTCCCTCTCTTTATCCAGAGAGTTTTTTTTTTGTTTATAAGCTTTTTTTTTCTCTCTTTTATATAAATTTGTTTTTAGTGTCCATTTTCTTATTGCAGTCAGACATAAATTTTATTCTAAGTTTTTTCCTTGCCATGTATTGACGTTTTCTTCTTTAGAGTGCACTCACTTATGGGTTTTCTTCGTATAAGTTTAGAATATGTTGACATATTTGCGTATGAAATACAGTTTAAAACGTACGTTTCCCTTATAAAGTTCAGCGTATGTTTTGGCTCATAGTGTAATGAGCAAAGCTGATAATAATGATATACATAGGTCCTGCCATCCTAGGTTTTTCGTTTTGAAACTTTCGTTTTCAAGTGTACTCCATCGTTTGTGAGGAAGCCAAATAGGTTAAACATGTTAAATAAATTTTCCAAATCGTCATACATATTCAATTTTGTCGGATTCTACATTCAATTGATACTCATCTTGTCGACATGTAAATGGATACGAATAGGCAAGATATGTTCGATATATTTCTGAAATTGCCATAAATATTCTTATCTTGTCGGATGCTATATCTATATGATACTTATCTTATCGGCATGGACAATGAAAATGATATAAAACACTACTATATCGATAAAGAATTCATACGGAACGTTGTGGCCGTGACAAAAACGATCCATAGAAGACAAAACCTATGTAAATCAACAATATCTTGCTCGTTCATAATAACATTGTATCTATCAAGGCATTCGTTAAAAAGAACATAACCACAGCCCAGAAAGAAATCTCCTGACGTTTTATGAATATTTAGGAGATAAAATTTCTGTGTCTTTCCAGGTTTGTAAAATCGCAATATTCAAAAAAAAAAAAAACGAAAAAAAAAAAGCGAGATGATTTGATGGTAACGAGTCCTTAGCAGTTTTACTGATTTTTGCATTTTTTTTTAAACATTTGATAAGATTCTTTGAATTTCCAATCACATGGCTGCCAACTATACCGTGTTTTATAGCTGGTAAGACGCATTTTTCCCAGGAAAATATTTGATGATAAGTTCAAAATGTGAGGGAAAAAATGACACTCAGATACGGCAACTTAGATTTGCTAGAAGGGTGAGCTATTGGATCATTGAATAATCTCCCGAAAAAAATACGTAATCATAGAGCGCATCTCACCGTTTGTAGCGACTTATCAGCCGGAAAATAGGATGTATCATAATCCTCGAGCGAAGGCAATAGAGAAATCAGAACAGTAGCAGGACGAAGCTGCGTAATGTGGAAGTAACAGTCGTGCCAATAATTACAAGAGCACTAGGGGATGTCCCAATGATTCCCACAAAGAGGTTGGAAGTGTTATGATTTCGGATACAAATAGCAGAATCCTTACAACAGCACAGATGATGTCGGGATAAAGTATTTTTTCTTTTGGATTAGTAATAGACTTGAGCAAACACTGTCATAAGCCTCTTGGGTAAAAATTAACATTACAATCATAGGAATAGTACTTTGAAGAAAGCCCAGACTTTTGTATTGTACTGTGAATAATCACCAACTAAAATTAAGGTCGTTATTCATCGTCGGCTTATTTCATACCTGTTTTCTTTCTCCTCGTGCTAACACTTGATTGGTGCATGCATACTTGAGCAAGGTTCGTTTCACTGAATAAAGAATCAGCGAGTCTTCCAGAGATTCATGGTATCATTTGATGAAAGTGCTCAATCATCATGATTTTTTTTTCCTTTTCTCTAATTTCTATTTCTACCTGTCTTTTGTGTCTAAAATGTTATTTAGTATTTAGTGAACGGAATATAATAGTTTTCATTTAATATCTCAAGGGGGCACATTGTATGCAGACTGAGATACATCCAGTTGAGGGTGAAGAGTTTTCTAAACCAATCTATTTTCTTTCTTTCTTTGCTGTCTACTTTCTTTCTTTGTTTTCATTCATTGTGTCTCTTCGTTTTTCTCTAGTAATTTTCGTTTTTTTTCCTTAAATCAGTTTTTTTTTCTTAAATCAGTTTTGGCTTTTCTTTCTCAACTGTTTTGCTTATTCTTATCTGTTTATTTATTCATTTATTTACTGATCATTTCTCGTCAGTTTTGCTTCCACTTTTATATTTTTACTTCTGCTTCGAATATTTTAATCTCTTTAATGTAAGACCACACTCACCTAATTGTACAGATATTTCAGATACATGATATTTTCCTAAATAAAGACGTTTTCTCTTTCTTCACCTCTTCCTTCTTTTTTCTTTCTGTTCTCTCTTTCTGCTTCTTCTCTCTTTTTCTTTTTCCCTTCCTTTCTTCATCTTTTTCTTTCTCCTTCTTTTTATTCCTTTCTCCCCTATCTCTCTCTTTAGCGTGGCGTATCATTCATTCTTTTCTCATAGTATTCTTTCTTAACGCTGAGAATATATTTTTCATTTTCTCTCCTTGAAGCACCCCTCTCAATGTTTTTTAAATTTTTTTCATCCTTTTTTATGTATATATTTTTGTTTTTTGTCCCTTTTAAAATTTATCATTTACCTTGATTTTTTTGATTCACCTTTTTTGTCTTTGTTTGAATTTAATTTTTGATGCTTCAAAATTCATTCAGTTACAATATTTTCCTCTGCAGCCTTTCTTTCCAATTCCTCATTTTATTTTCATTTTATTTTTTCCATCTAATCTGTAACCACGCCATTTTATTTCATTTTATTTCCTTTTCTTTCTTCTTCGTTTCGAGCTTACATTTTATTCTTTTTTTTGCTTTTTTCTTCTTTTCCGACTCTCTTCCTTTCTTTCTTTCTTTTTTCTATCTTTCTCTGTTTCCATTTTAATTATTTTTCGTACTTCATCCTTTATTTCTTTTTGTGCTTGTTTTCCTATTTCATTTTCTTTCTTTCTAATTTGTTTTACTCTTCATCCTTGCTTTCATTCTTCCTTATCAGTTTTGTTTTTTCCTTTTTTTGTTTCGCTCATTTTTCTTCCCCCTTTTCCCCCTTCTCTTCTTTCTATCTTTCTTTCTTTCTTTCTTTCTTTCTTTCTGCCTTTCTTTCTTTCTTTCTTTCTTTCTTTCTTTCTTTCTTTCTTTCTTTCTTTCTTTCTTATTAGTTTTGCATTTTAATTCTTTTCTGTCATTTGGCTTCTTTTTTCTTTTTTCTCTCTTCTTTCTTTCTCATTCATCAGTCTTGGTTTACCTTTTTCTTCTCATCGATTTAATTTTTTTTTATCTCTTTCTTTTATCTCGACAGGTTTTTCTGTACTTCCTTTTTTTTGTCATTTTGACTAATTTAATCCTTTCCTTCCTTTCTTTCTTCCTTAACACGTCTGCTTTTCTTTCTGTTTCGTTGTTCTGCTTATATCAATTCGTTCGTTCCTTTTTCTAAACAGTATTTCTTCTTTCTTTTTTTCCATCGTTGAGCTTATCTTCATTCATTTCTTCTTTCCCCTCTTTTTATTGTTTTGCTTATCTTTCTACCTTCCTTCCTTTCTGCCTTCTGATATACATCTTGTCACGTCCATTTTGTATTTTATTGCCTTTTTTCTTTCTTTTTTTTTCTGTTTCACACACACACACACACACACACACACACACACACACACACACACACACACACACACAAACTCCTAAACGATTATAATTCTTATTCTCATCTTTAAAAATTCTGGGAAATTGCTCTGAGGTTTTTCTCGCCTGTTTTATTAATTATTTTCTCGTCTGCTTCCTTCAAAACACGTATGACTTCTAAGTATCAAAAAAAAAAGAAAAAAAAAGGAAGCTATATGGCTGCCCTAATGTCATTCGCTCTCTCTTAAAAAAAATATTCAATATATGTTATGACGTTGAAGGATTGGAATAGAGCCACATAAAAAAAAACTGCAAAAAAACAAAACAAAATATTCACTAAATAACTTCGTGCTTCCGTTGACTGCAGACATGATACACAATTGAACAGGTTTTTTTTCTCATTTTTTTCTACAAAATGATTTCATGATTATTTCGGGTAAATTAAATCAAAATCTCAATAGGTATTCACGTGAGTGGATACTTTAGCAATTCTAGTTTGGGGGGAAAAAAGCTAAATTCGGTATCTATGCCATTGAGATCCGATTTCAGTACGTTTGTTTGTGAGTTTGTGGTTATGAGAATGAGATACGAAGCGATTTGGAGCCATCTTGGCCGCTTACTGAGAACCATGCAACGTGCGCGGGCGAGAATCATGCTTAACGTAACCAGACAACACCGTATATTTAAAAAAAAAAACTGTACTCAGAGAGATAATGGAAAGCCTTACAAAACTCAAATGTCAAGCGATTGGTCGTGTTTCCAGAACGTCAGAGAACCGGTTGACATCAGAAAGTATTGGCTCCGCAGCGCACATTTAAGAGGAGTCAGTCGAAACGTGGGGGAAATCTATGTCAAACAACGGACGTTAAAGGGCTGTTGCTGCTGCAGCTACTACTGCTGCTGCTGCTGATTTCTAATTAATTCTGATATTATAAAGAAAGGTCTACATGGTCGCGCAATAGAAGTAGCCAAGAAAATTGCTTCCACCATGAAAATGTATTGAATCTTATTTTTACCTTCAATTAATATTATTATCAACACATACACATATACACAAACACACCCACGCATGTATATATGGACAGCTTTATGGCTTTAAACACTAGATATTAAAAAACTTTCAATTGATTTTTTGTGTCACTTTAGTCACCAATTTCCCAATATCTGTCAAAGCAATACATATAATTTTCTTCAGAGTTTTTTCCCTGTTTCCCGTATATTTTGTTATTATGGTACACTATATAAATTGTCTCTTGTTGGGATCTTCAGTTGTTTACCATGAAAGCGTTTCGGGGATTTGAAAGAACAAAACAATCATATTAAAATGGCGACTCAGCTGTGTTGATTAAACACTTCCTCTCTTCATTATATAGCTTTTGTCATACATGTAGTTTGTCATTTTATATAAGGTTTTATGTATATTGTATATCAATGTCATTCTATACTACATATTCATTTTATAAATCAAGGCTTACTTACGTAAGTTACCCTAAAAACGTTTTCAACAATGAGGGATCAGTAAGTATAACAACAGACGTGACACGCTCTTTGTGTCATTTCTATTGATGTTCACCTATGTGTGTGTGCATATATATATATATATATATATATATATATACATATACACACACACACACACACACACACACATATATATATATATATATATATATATATATATTCTAGAAAGCTTTACAGCTTAAAACAGAAGGCATTATAGAAACACTTTTCTACGACATTTTTTTTTCATGTTTAACACACAAATTGTTATGATGGTATTATATGTGATTTTGTCTTGTTTGAATCAAAAATCTTTTTTACCTTGTAAAGGTTTTTGGGACTTGAAAACAAAACAGATTATCGTTGCTCCCCGACAGTGTTGATAAAACACCACTTCCGCTTCAGCTGTGCTTTCAATATATCGCTTTAACTATTTTTACGGCTGTGTCATAATACATCTCACATTTATTTTGTTATTTCATAAAGGGTATTATCACAATATATTGTATATGGATGTTATTTTACATTACACGTTTTTTTAAACACAGCACTTACTGACAGGGTTTACCCTATGTGTATGTGTGTAGATAGTTAGATTGATTGATTGATTGATTGAAAGATAGATAAATATTAACAGACTGGGATAGATAGATAGATAGATAGATAGATAGATAGATAGATAGATAGATAGATAGATAGATAGATAGATGAAATGATTGATAGATAGATAGATAGATAGATAGATAGATAAAATGATTGATTGATAGATAGATAGATAGATAGATAGATAGGTAGATACATACATACATACATACATACATACATACATACATACATACATATTAATCGAAATAGATAGATGGATTAAAATTAATCGATATATGTGTAAGAAAACACCGAGGGATAGATAGATAGATAGATAGATAGATACATACATACATACATACATGCATATATATACATACATACATATGATTTGAGATGGATAGATAGTAAAGAGAAATGCGATTTTGCTTCGATATACACTTCAACAAATTCTGATAAATATCTAGAGATTTGAATCGATAGACCAATAGATAGATAGATAGATAGATAGATAGATAGATAGATAGATAGATAGATAGATAAAATGATTGATAGATAGATAGATAGATAGATAGATAGATAGATAGATAGATAGATAGATAGATAGATAGATACATACATACATACATACATACATACATACAAGCAAACTGACATAGATTAAAAACTGGGTCATATGAAAACATATACACATAAATGAATATATAAACGGTGCACAGATGGTCGGGTAAATAGAGAGTGAGTAACATGCTCCCGGACACGTGAGTATTTTTCATTAAAAATTCTGCCTGAAAATGTGTGATCATTTCATGAACCAACAGAAAAGATTCCTTCCATTATTTCTTGGTTGCAAAGTATAGATAAATTGCCATCGGCACAAAAGACATCTTTTGTTTGGAATTTTTTGGCGCGTGTGTATGGGTGGGCGTTGGGGAGCTTGAATTAAGAGAATTGACCTCGGCTTAGTTTCACAGAAAATAAAGTCCACACGGTTTCCCGATATGCCTGTCAAATGCAGGAGGCAATCAATCTGATCTGATTAATCGATACGTGTCAAAAAAAAAATGAAGTCTTTGAAGTTTGGATTCCGGCCTAATCGATCGACCCTGTTTTCAGGTCTGCAAACAAACTCAAGGCGAAAGCGATTAGATTTAGTCTTGGTTCGGTCATCACTAAATGGAGGGCTCGGAACAACAGCACGCTTCAATATCGATCCTGTTGTCGGGGGAGGTAGGATGTTGTTGTTTTTTTTTTTTATAACGTTCCGATTATTTATTTTATAGACCGTCGTGCCGTTGGGTATCACCTCTCAGTTTGGTTCAGCTCTAGAAGTCGTGTAACTACGATATAAATCACCTGCGTTGAACAGTGAATTGGAGGTGGGGAATCTATACCAAATCCTAGCAAAGTGGTCAGTATTCTCTGTGAAGTGTCAAACTTGTGAACTCGGTCGATTGCGTGTCAACCAGTGAAAACTGACTTTGTGTCGGTTCTGTTGACAGATTTTCTGTCTAGTTAGCGAAACACCCGACCAATGTGTACCCAGAAAATCGCAGTAGCAGTGTACAACAATGGAGTATAGCATTTCAGATAGAATACTACACTTGATTATTATTACTGCTGAATCATGAAAATTCCTGTCTAAATAGATAGAAGCTAGAGTTGACTTCCTCACAAAACTTAGGGGTTGGGTAAACCCTTTCCTTATTTGTCTGCCCCGTCATGTTAAACCAAACAATCATCATCATTATCATAATCAGTCTTTTAACGTCCGTCGTTGGACATAGACCTTCCACAATTCTCTATCATGGACGTCGCCGAGCCAGTATTTCCTGAATTTGTCTAGTTCATCTCTCCATCGTATATGATATATGTATATATATGTAAATATATATCAGTCATTGGGGTTCATTTTTATTTGTAAATATTCATCATAATTTTATCCCCCACCCCAAATTGTAAATATGGGTTTAGAGTAGTTTTATCATAGAGAGAATCTGATTTTATGGTAAATGTAGTATGAGAGAGACCAGGAAAAATGTGTTGTTTTGGTGAATGGATGTATATAGTGAGATTGGGTCAGTGCATGAGACTAGCTAAGATAAGATTAGGAATAGAGTTGACCAGTCCACATACCCCATTCCCCCCTCAGACTTCATGTCAAATTTTTCCTTTTTAGAAAATAAATATCATCTTTCCATCGTATGTTCTGTCGGTCTCGGTTTCTCATGTGATCTCTGGGGATCCATGCTGTGAGTCGTGATGTCCATCGGTTGTCTTTCATTCTTGCAACATTGCTTGCCCGTCGCCATTTGAGTTTTTTGATAGTTTCTATGATGTCTCAGGTTTCCGTTTTCTTCCATATATACTGTGCTGTCTTATGATCTCTCCGTGTAAGGTTGAGCATGATTGTCTCATGTGCACGTTGCATACTTGTCAGTTCGTTGGTTGGTCTCTTGGTTAGATTCCATGTTTCATCTCCATATCGGAAGAATGCATTGGTTGTATATCCTTCTTTTCAGGATTATTTGGATCTTCTGGTTTTTGAAAGTTGAGCTTGCTCCGCCGAAGGTTTGCCATCCCAAAGTGATTCTTCGCTGGATTCCCTCCTCTTTTGAGAATACAACGCCTTTTTTCATTTTAATAAATAAATACATTTATACTAACATGAAGACAAAACTTGAAAACTGAGGAAAACTATATCGACAATTTCGGTGTTTTTCTCGGTTGACAATTCTTTGCAGAGGATAAAATAATGCAGATTTGGTTAGTCAATGGAAAACGTCGCATCACAAATGTCCATTGGCAGCAAATCTTGTTGGGATGATTAATTAAAAAATTGAAAATTGGGAGATTTGAAAAAATAATCTCCTAGGTATGAAAAGGGGTGAATGCTAATTTTTTCACCTTGTTCTCCCATGGGTGCAGCCTGTACGCTTGATACATACATACATTCATACATACATACATACATAGCCAGCCAGCCAGCCAGCCAGCCAGACAGATAGATAGATGGTCAGACAAGTTTGAAAATAGAAGGAATCTATGTTGACAGTTTTGGTTGACGGTTTCTAATCAATTGTTTGATTGAAACAAACTGATCGATAAATAAGAGATGAATAGAGAAAGAATAATGTCCCCCAATGCACAACAGTATTTTTCATTAAATAACCAAAGTTCTGTCCAAAATGGATGATCATCTCATGAACTAACTTCTCTTCATTTATCCCTGGACACAAAATATAGATAAATTGCTCCGGGTACAAAAGATATCTTTTGTTTGGGATTTCATTATCAGGAATATACGGCGGGGGGGGGTGAAATGGAAGAATCGACTTCGGCATTGTTTCACAGAGATTACAATCCACACGTTTCCCGATATAAAGAAGGCAATCGATCAGATATGATTAATTGATGTACACCGATAAAAGCATTTAAAGTTTTTGAATTATATATATATATATATATATATATATATATATATATATATATATATATATATATATATATATATATATATATATATATATATATATATATATATATATATATATGCAATGCTCTTCGATAGAAAGAGCGCACTGGTGGATGGGAAATTTATGCATATATGAATATATCGCTTTAATTCAACTTTATGGACCGTCCAGTTCCCTAGCGCAGAAATAAGATACCATCCTCCGGGTCTGAAGCGGAGGTTTCAATCATGCCTCGCGGTACTGGATTGGATAATGGATAGTCTATAGCCACATAAGAGTTGTAATACAACGAAACAGCTGTCTGTGGATGACATAATCATATATATATACATATATATATATATATATATATATATATATATGGATAGATAGGCAGAGACAGACTTAGAAAGGAAGATTCATAGATAAAAAAAAGACTGATAGAAACTTATATAGATATATACATAGAATTTGATAATTTCGTGGGAATAAAAGTATAACTGCAGACCACAAACGAAAAGTTTGCAACGAAACTAATTATCTTATTCTTTGATAAAAGTATTTAAGATTCTAGATTAATGACCCATGCCAACATATAAACATATAGGTTTCATCCATGTAAGTTCTAAGATATCTTGTTCTCGCCGATAAAAAGCACTTAGAATTAGGCAAAGCGATCGCAGCTGAATTTTATTGCTAAGAATGAGTGAATGGTCACGAAAAAAGATCCTGAAATTTCAGCTAAAATTTTTCATAAGATCAGCATACCAGAATGTTAGTTACGTCCCTTACCAAGTTTCACTAACGCAGAGTTATTTCCCCTGGTTGGTGTTGCTAATTTAGTTGTCTTTGATTCAGATGTAAATGGTTTTTACTTTGTCTAGTTTAAGTTATTTGGATGATTTCCAATAAAATAAACAATATCATCTCTTAATTTATAATAACGAAATAAGTAATATCTTAATAAATCGATTGCTAAATAATAAAGTCACATTTAATGCATTGATAATATAAATATGTATATAAATGTAGCCCCATTTACTCTAATTGTTTATTCCATTTACGTTGTCCAAGCATAGTGATACATTAGCCGTATAACGACGGGAAATAATTTCAAATGAGTCTCTATATGATAGAGCACAATTCATAATTCATTCTGTTGGGTCATTCATATTCATTTCTTAATATATATATATATACATAGTTCATAACATTATCGATTTGTTAGAATGAGAAAAGAAAGAATGGAAAAAAAGTTGAAAATAAAGTTGAAAATGGAGTAAGTAACCTTGTATTTAATAACCACACAAGAAGAGAACTAATGCATCTATGGTCCGATTTACAATCTTGTTCAGAATGACAGTGCAAGCTTAGTCCATTCAGTGAACTAATACTGGTAAAAGGCACATTCTTTCTTGAAAAGGATTTGACGATAGGTCCAAGATGTAACAATCAGCATTTTCAGAAAAAGAAAATGAAACTTGGACTCGCTATTATCGCGAGTTATTCAAACCCGAAACATTTTCCGAAAAACACTGTGATATTTACAGGGTGCATTTTACTTTATAGCATCCTTCTAACTCATCTAGCTTTGCACGATAAGGTTTCCATTTAATTAAAATCATTGGAAAACATTCTTGATGGAAAAATCTTTAAAATGGGGAAGATATCAATTCAGCAGAATCAATAATCTCTGTATCCGAATTCCCAGAATTTCAATCAAGAGTAAGAGAAAAAGAAAAGAAAGAGTTTCAGTAGGCTTTTCTCATATTTGGATAGAAAAACAAACAAAAAAAAAACAAAAAAACAAACTTATCATCCACTTCGAGGTGTCATGGTGAGATAGAGAGGTGGTCATTCGTTTGTTCTCTTCCCCTGTTCCTTATTTAACCAGCATGATTCATTACAGTCCTCATCCTATAAGCTTGGGAGGCGTAATGATTAAAACGTCTGTCTCGAACACAGAAGGTTCATTTTCTGATATCAACGAACAATGACAAAGACCCTTAATAGGGACAAATTTTCCTGTGCTCTAAGCTGCTAAAAACAAGCTCTGATTGACGTGGAGATCATCTTTTTGGTGTGGTAATAAAAATAGTAAGAACCAAGCTCTTGTCTCGACTAGACACGAAACTTGCAAAGTTCACTGATCTGGTACCTACAAAAGAAACTGGGACTCCGTCACCGGTTGTATAAACACCTAAAAAAGTTGTCTCTTAAAAGATGGATATTTTACCTTTGATCCGACTTGCTAGGTCTTTTCAAAGTACATTGACATCCTTATGATGAAGGTATGAGTGTTGATGTCGGGATGGGAAAGAGCTGGTGATTGGCCTAAATCTCTCACGACGGCTCATGTTTTGGCAGCGTGAAGAAATGGATGGATGTATTTCCCCAAGAGCCTTTGAGCGTCCGTCGTTAGACGAAGACCTTACATATGGTTCACCAGATCTCTTTATCGCTGCTGTCACAGAACCAATATTTTCCGAACTTGTCTAGTTAGTCGTGCCACCTTATTTTATGCCGGTCATAGTTTTGCATATGATCTCTCGGAATTCACGTTGTGGAATATGATGTCCACCGGTTGTTTGACATCATAGCAGCATGACCAACCCACTGGCATCTGAATTTTCTAATGTTTTCCATGATACCCTTAACTTCTTTTTTTCGGTAATATACCGTGCTGTCTTGTGATCCCTCCGCGTGATATTCAGCATTCTTCTCTCCTTCACACATTGTTTGGTTGTAGATTTCATCCATTTATAACTTCTGTGATACGTAATATAATACAATGCAATATTTTTGTTCCTATGCCATGTGTTATTTTTTAATTGCACATGCGTGAAATATATAGAAAATAGCTATTAAATCTTTTAAACTTTACTTTAGTTACCATATTAGCGATTTTCATAAGGAGTCTTTTCATAATTTATGTAATGAAAAATGTGCGAATTGAACCGTTGCTCATCTGGGAGTAAGTACATTTCAAATTATCCCTCATCTGTCACAAAAGCAGAGGTTGAAAGGGATAATTGAAAATGTAATCAATCGGTTAGTATTATCAATTAGGGAAAATAACACTTATTACTCTGGAACCAAAAAAGTAAAATTTGTTGCACGCATTGATCTATTCAAATGGAACTAAAGTTTAATTCATTTGTTAAGAACTTAGTCAAAATTATTTGGAATCATCTACCAAAACAGTCTCAAAAAGTATTTAAACGGGTCTGGTTGGCTGACTGGTTATCTATGAATATGTCGAGTGTATGGACCACACCGATGGAGCTAGAGGACTGGAAATTTTGATATTTACTCATTATTATGTTTTAAAAAAAACGTTGTTTTTTTTAAAAATCCCCTTAGTGATATTTGAAGGGGTTCAATTTAGAATGTGTTTATGCTAAACTGGCCCCTTAGTTTTATGTTTGGCAGCGAATACGTTTGTTTTTTTCCTCAACTGTCAGACTTTTCGACAAAAGGCGAGAGAAGTGACTCATCAATCGATTACACCTCTTCCCGTTCTTTTATTTTGTTTATTAATCCACCCCAACACGAATTGCAATCAAAAGACGATGGTCATGTGATGGCTTTCTATTGGATGACTAACCAGACCTTTTAGTAATGAAAGCAAAAATGACAGAATGCATTTCTGATAATCTGACCACGATTGTCTCCCCTCTCTTGGGCAATGACCATGGAATGCGATTTCCAACGTTTCCTGATCAAGAGTTCGGTGCAAAGGTCAGGGGGAGACAATTCCGAAAACACACAGACGCAAGCCGTATACGTGAGCTGCATGAAGAGGGAAGCTGATGTCCCTTCAAGATTTGAAAATGTTCTTGAACACAACAACAGATACCAGAGGAGGGCACGTGATGGGTAGGCATGAAAAGAAAAATAATTAACTAATTCCCCAAAACAAACAAACAAACAAACAGAAACAAGAAGGGTGAGAGAATTAGTCTTAACCCCGGTGATGAAAATGAGAAGAGGGCGTTGGAGTACGACATATACCTACTTCTCAATTTCCTACATTTTTGTATGTCCAATATCTAGTGATGAAAACATTAACGTATACCTAGTTTCCCAAACCCTGCCTTACCGTATACTTACTTCTCTAAAACCATTTCCATTACTGTCTGAATCAGCCGCATACAAGGATCTGAACACATCGTCTAATAAAATTCAAACAGAGACAAACTGACTTTGCAAAAAATATCGATAGAAAAAATCCCACTTTAGCAAATCTTCAAAGCAAAAAGTTTCTCAAGAAATTACAAAGGTTTTTATGTTATTACAATCCGATGTCCATTTTGTTAGATTTACTGATCGAAAATGCCATTTACAGATTAGATAGTCAGGAAAACAAACGTCGTCTTGAGATATATATATTTTTTTAAGTAGAGTATTGCCCTTACCTACCTGTCAGAGCTCTGCGAATCACATGTTTCTTTGTCTCGGCTACTTCTTTGAGGTTTGTGAATGTAAATGAAACTTAAAGGTGACTAGTACCTTAAGTGGCGTCATCCACTCTACAATACCCTATTTTACTGATATTTTTGTTTGTGTGAGAGTGGGGGTCTATGTCTTCCCCGAAATCATTGGTGCCTGTCCCAGTCGGAGTTTGAACTCGCCCCTCTAGTCTATTTTTCAGTCCTGTTAACCTTCTGATCAGTGCGCAAAGGGAAATCACAGGTTTTCAACTCTTTTCGCCCTTGCTGGCAATCGAACCCGGAAACATCCGTAAGACGGACATACTGAACATTACACTCTCCGCTTGGACTATTGGTTCCTTAGAGGACATAGAAATATAAGGACAAATAGATGACCTACTTGTCAAAGGGAGATAACTATGGCCAAGAAACCATTATTCGTTTTACAGCGTAAATAATCTTTACCCAAGTTATGTGAATTTGATTAGCTCAAATAGTATAAGGAATTATTTATCGAATTCGTGGAGTAAATTTCATTACTCGGTTCCTTAAACGAGAAAGCATGTCGGCGTGAAGAAAAAGTAGATTCTTTTCATTTTTTAGTTTCCACCATTGTAGTATAGAGTATTGCATGATAGGAAGAAACCTTTCACGAATAAAATGTCCCTAATGATATTGTCCTCTCGCAAACAAAATTAACTTTATTGAGAGAGTACGTTAGTACGTGTGTATGTGTGTTTACGTGCATGTTCGTGTGCATGTGTGAATGTTAGTCCGCTCTCATATGCAATGGTATGTCTGTTTTCTATGATCACCTTTCACTGATGTTAACATGGAAACCCAATTGTCGGAGATATGTGCAGATAAACCTAATAGCTTACAAATATCAACGTTCATCTTGAATACACAAACTAGAATATGGATTCCTATTGAAAACTGTAAACCAGAACTGTCAAAATAGATTACTTCAGTTTTTTAGGTGGTCCTGACGACTAGCTATACATGTATGTATCCCACATACTTGCCGCACCGATTGAGTTAAAGGGCTGAAAATTAGAACTTTTACTCCTTAATATGTCTAAGGTTTTCTGAACCTTCTACAATAGGCTTTTGGAGTGGGGCCAATTTAAAATGGAAATCTATGCTATATTTTCATCTAGTATTTTTTTTACAAATTTTATTGATCACTGCCCAACAGAATGCAAGAGAGATAACTCATTCATTGATCACCCTTCTACCCATTTTTTAATTGATCATCCTCAATACAATATGCCTACAAAGAGACGTTGTATACATAACAGTTACTATTGAGTGACTAAACAGATCTATTTATTCATTTTTTCTGTACGCCTTGAGTTTGCGTTAACATTATTGTCAAGTTTGAATGTCAAGTATAGTCTGCTTTAGTATTCACAGTGTATATCCAGCCTAGTTTGACACTGGGCCACAGCCATGATGAGGCTTGAACTCATTCCAGGAGGAACAGTTAGTATCCAAAACTTATTACCATTGTTAGATCGACTGTAAAACCAGGCATTTCATAGAATTACTGCAACACACACGCAGGCTGACATGCACTCATGCACACACACACTCAAAAACAGGTATAGCAAATCCCATGATATATCCCCGGTGAACGTCAACATTTCGTTCTTGACGCACTAAATGCGCTTGGTACGAAATGTTGACATTCACCAGGTTTTTCAGATCCCTGAAATTCTTATTTTTATATACTGATAACTCTACTTACTGCGTTAAATATTGAACATCTGTGTCTCAGCTCTCCCTGAAAAATGTCAAAATAAGTCGGCACAGACGATCAATACCCGAGTTGACTTTGTTCTCTCACCGTAAACACAAGAATGATACTCACCTAAATGAGAGCTGCAAACTTATATGTAAAACCAACACTTTCCTACTCTGTTTTCAACTCATGACAAAATGATCGTCAACAGACTGTCTTACTGACTGAGATGGATTGACAAGTCCTAAGTATGGACGAAAAATTATCACACAGATACGCAAAGCCTTATTTCATTCTAATAAATACATTTTTTTACAAAGAAATGAAACAGAAGTCACAGTTATCGTCTTCTGTTGGAATAGAAGTTTGAAGCGGAGTTTGACCTTTCCGCAGCCAGTCATGTTACCGATTAATATCGCAATGTCAACATAGGTTTCTCACAGTTTTTGAGTTGGTCTGTCTGTCTGACTTGCTAGCATTCCAATGAATTTAGAGGTATGAAATTCAAACATCTCCAACTCAATATGTCTGAAAAAAACTTTTTCTTTGTTTTTTTTAATTTTTTTCAAATAACTCTTAAGTATTTTCCTCTGTGGGAGGTTCAATTAACAATGTTGGTCCGTAAGTTAAAGTTGGCCATTTTTTTTTAACATTGAGACGTGTTTAGTGATATTCACCTTTCAGAAGATGTGAGAAGTAACTTATTCATTGCCCTCCCCTTTTTGTAATTTTTCTAATTGATCATCCCGAACATAACATGCAGCAAAAAAAAAAAAAAAAAAAGAAATTGCTCGTATGACAGTCTCTATTGAGTTAGAAGACCTGTTTTGATTACTTTTGAAAATCTTTCAAAATATGACTATATATTTCTTAGGCCGAAATAAATAGTTTTTGATCGACTAACATTAACATTTTATTTCAACTGAAAATGATATTAACTGCTGGTTAGTAATGTTGAAAAATACATTCCAAGGATGAGAGAAAATTAGATGAATTATACGAGATAAAACAAAATATTATGAAACATAATTCAGAAAAAAAATGAAATTCTGTAACCTCTTGATGTTAATAATAAAACCGTCAAAATAAGGCACGGAATGAATCAGAAAATTCTTAAACAAAAACAAACAGTTTTTGAAGAGATCCAATTGAGTACTAATACCAATTTTCAATATACTTTACATGTTGAGTAATATTTTTTTCAAACAGCACACAGACTTTAAGACCATATTCAGGGTTGAGCACCCTTTAAGTAAGGTAACTTGTTCATTATAAGCTGTAAGCAATGCTCTTCCAACACTGCAATAGAGCACTCTTGTGGATGGGGAATAGTGCTCAAGTAAAAATATCGCTTAAATTCAGCCTTAGTGACCCGTTTTGCGTTGGGCAGAGGGAAAATGCTAGCCTTTGAAGCGAAGGTTTCGATCCTACCTTGTGGTACTGGATTGGATAATCGATAGTCTATAGCAACACTGAAGAGTTGTAATCCAACACAACAGCTGTCTATGGGTGACTAAATAATTAAATTATCTCTCTCTCTCTCTCTCTCTCTATATATATATATATATATATATATATATATATATCATAAGTTATGGATATTTGTATCTGACATAGTGAGTATAGGAAGATAGTTTGGGATTGAATTTTGTTCAGACCGAATTATTTACGGTATTGAGCAGAAAAACGGCGATGATCGGAAAATAAAGATTCGAACCGAGCGCCTATTTTTTATGTTGCCACAGACAGACAAGCAGACAGACAGACCGATAGACACACACACACACACACACATAGATGTATTGATATAGATGTTCACTATTAAATACAAAACAGGAGTATACGTGGAAGAATATATATATATATATATATATATATATATATATATATATATAGTACACGTGTGTGTGTGTGTGTATATATGCGTGTATGTACTTATCACTGATGGCGCCACTCAAATCAAAATATGAAAAAAAAAACAAACAAAAAAAAACCGGAGAGAAATGTCTTATTAGAAACTGTCTGACAAAACTGTCATCAAAACATTCAACATAGATTTCTCAAGTTTCCAAGTTGGTTCCTATATGTGTATCATATGTGCAGGCCTCTATGGAGCTAGAGGGCTGGAAATTTCAACATTAACTCCTATATCTCGAAAAAAATACAACTTTTTTTTTCATTTTTTGAAAAATTCGGAATCAAAAAATAGTTTGATTCGGAGGTTAAATTTACAATGAAATTTCATGTTTGATTGGTTCCTCAGTTTGTGTCTGGCATCACTGTGGATTGTTTTTTGTTTGTTTTCTTGAATTCATACGTTTTCTTAGTGATAATAACCCCCCAAAAGGCGAAAGAATGATTCATTCTTTGAACACGTCTTTTCCCAGTTTCTCAATTGATCACCACCCCTCAACAAGAAATGCTGCCAAAAGACATTGATTATGCAGCAGTTTCTATTGAATGACTAACCAGATCCGTGATAATCTAGTTTCCCGGTTATCAATTTGAGAACTTCCAGTTCGTTGTCGCACGTGGCCATTTTATCTCCAATCGATTCGTAAGGGACATTGAGCCTTTATGAAAGTGTGCTCTCAACTGGAACCTTCCTCAAAGCATTCTAGGTGCATTTCATATTTACAGACATTATTAGATTCATCCATGGACTTATATCGCTCCAAGAATTTACAATGCATTGTTGCCTGTACAACTCCGTGCAAGGCTCCGTGTAATACAAAAGAATGCAATACTGCTCAACATATGTTAGAACGGGCATTGATGTTGCCTCTTCAAATCTCTTTGATAAATTCAGTTTTTTTGTTATTAATAGAAAATATATAGAAAGTTGTAATAACGTACAGAATTCGATACAAGAGTAATCAAATAGCATGTTCTGATATTCTATTTTTGATATCTATTTATTATATGTAATGTACGTCAGATTTTAGTATGTAAGTCACAAAAGAAATAGGTATTAGCCCACTGATATTGGTAAAATAATCAAGATTAATTGATGGTAATATGGTAAACATACTATGTGAATTTCAGCCCATAATATTTATTTTTATCAGAAATATTTACAATAACTTATTTGGTGGCGCGAGATTTCAATAAACAACTTGGAGGTTGTTCATCATATTATAAATAGATATACATAGTACTAACGTTATTGATATTTAATTCTTAATTTCAGGTACATAGATATTGTCATGGGTCGTAAAGAGATATCACCCCGAAAGACAAGATATTGTAAAGGTAATGAGTGAAAGGAATTCATCGTTGGAAATTGATAAAGAGATGAACAGAGATCACTGAACACCCAAGAAAGAAATTAAAAATATTCGCACAAGAAAAAATTGAATTTGAGAATGTCACAAGACATTTTAGAAATATTAGGAAGGTAATACGTAAGACAAGCAAGAATGATATTTGAAGAAGCTGGTAAACAAAGAGAGAATATGCGGAATATTAAGAACAATGGCTAAAGATATGAAAGCAGCCAGACAACCACATTTAAGTAAACATCATTATAAGAAACGTTGGTCGTTTAAGTACATGAAAACCAATTTCTCCACAAAAATATCGGTGAAGAATGTTGAGCTACCTTCGATGATCCTGATGGCTAGGCTAGAGGTTAGGGCTTCTATGGAAATAGTCAACCATCACGACTTGGATTAAAACAGGGAGGGGATAGAATAAGGTTCTCTCGGTACTATTGGCGGTGAGATATTATGTCCCTTCAAGGTTGATGATGATGTCAAGATGAATGCAAAGAATTATTGTTCTCGGACAAGACGTTTTTTGAGTGGTATAGTCCACAACAAAAAGCTCTAAGCTAAAGAGTGTATTCATGCAAGACAGCGCCCCTTCACTTTCTATAAAACTGACAGTCTATTGCCCACTTTACTGAAAAAAAGACGTCATATTAATGTAATGTCCCTGAGCTTTTCCTGATATTAATCCGATGGAAAACTTGTCGTCTATCATTCAAAGAAGTGAAAATGAAGTTAGAAAAAGACATTTAAGCAAAGAGAGAAAAAAATGCTCCAAATAATGTTACCGTCGAAACAGTAGAAGTTTTACCGCAATCAAAAGACGGAAGACTAATGTAGGTCACAGAATATCGAAGAGCCCACACTGAAAAGAAAGTTTCTTTGGACCGAACTAGAAAAAAATCTTTGTTGAAAGGTAGTTTGTTAACCAAAATTCGCCACAAATAAAATTAATCATTAAATATGATAAATGTTACTTAGAGATAAACTAATAAATTTTCGTGATACAAACTGGAGTAATCCTTCAAAGCTTGTCTCAGTAACACTTTGTCAGTGCATATTATCAATATGTAACAATAAAATCATAGATGTAATGGTCTACTTTCTGAAGCTTTGCATTTTCGAATTTGATCATTGTGTGTTTGTTTCTCTCTTGTTCGTTGTATATGACCTTTGTTTTGCTGGAGTTCATCTGAAGGCCAATTTCCTTATTCAGCTCATGGGGTCCTGAAAGGTATCTGAATTTATGCGTAACAAACTAGAGTAATCTTTCAAAGCTGGTCTCTGTAACACTTCCTCAGCGCATATTATGATCATGAAAAAAATAAAATCATAGTTTATTCATGGATGCAGGGTATTGTGTTAATCAGATATGTGATCCTATGGTCTATATCTTCTCAATTTATTCATGAAAAAAAAATCTAGGTCTTGCTTTCTCAAAATTTTTTTCCATCTTTCTCTATTTTGATACTCCCAATTTAAAGCTGGACCAAAAGAACACTTTATTGAGCTTAGTTTCACAGGAAAGAATCTGACATCCCCAAAACAAGTTATCTCTTCAAAAAGGATGGATGTTGGAAGCTAAAACACACACGGTATTTTGCTCATATGAATTTTACCGAAAACAGTTGTTTAATATCAATATCATTATGAAATCATTGACTCGCATATTAAAGTCTGACCTAATGTAGACTCCATCTGGGAACCATGAGCATCCTATCTGGAATCCATCGGTTCAAAGGGTTCAGTCTAAACACACCAAACACCCATCTATTCTGGGATGAATTTGACACCTAAGAAAACCAAAAAAAATAAAATATGAAGTATGATGATAATAATCATCAGTCTTTTATCGTCTGTGCTTGGACAGAGACCTTCCCAAGGATCCGCCAAACTTCTCTATTATAGGCGTCGCGAAATCTATACTTTCTGAACTTGTCCAGTTCGACTCGAAATCTTATATTTTGCCAGACTCGGTTTCACGTATGCTCTTTTGGGATCCACGTTGTCTATGATTTATCAGACTCCTCTTTTATCCTTCTATTGTGCTGAATTATGATCCCTCCATGTGATGTTGAGCATGATTATTTCATGATCAGGTTGTATACAGTTTGAGAATTAGTGTCTTCATCAGATCAGAAAAATGCATTGGTTGTATACTCTTCTCTTTAGGACTAATTGGTTTATTCTGTTCTTGAAACTTGAGCTGGCTCTACCGAAGACTTGCCACCTTAGAAGGATTCCTTGCTTGATTTCTTCTCCAATAGAATTTCAAGGAGAATCGTTGTCCTAGGTTGATGCAATGGTCTACTTTCTGAAGTTCTGCGTTTTCGAATTTGATCATTGTGTGTTTGTTTCTACCTTGTTCGTTGTATATGAGCTTTGTTTTGCTATAGTTCATGTGAAGGCCAATTTCTTCATTCAGCTCATGGGGCCCTGAAAGTTATCTCTAAAAAGGATAAAAATATGAAGTTGCTTCAGTACACGCTAACTATTCTGATTCTTTCATTAGCCCTGTCTAGATTCTTGAAGATTATCTTGAGGTATCCTGTCAAGTGTTTTGGAGAGCTGGTATTCCCTTACCTTACCCCTTTTTGGAGCTGAAAGGGTTCTGAGTCTTTCTGTTGCCTCACCAGAGGGGTTACTGTGACAGTAAATATGTTGCAATACTCTTATATATACGGGGTCTACACATTGAAGTGATAGCATCAATAACCTTGGAAATTTCGACTGAGTCGAAAGCCTTCTTGGAGACGATAAATGTACTGCTTTTTCTTTCAATAATTTATCGAATAGATATGGTTCATGGTCGAGTAGCTACTGCCAAAGCCAGGGTGTTCCCATGATTTTGGTTTTGATCTAGCATTTTGGTAATTCGGTTAGTGAAAGGTTTGTGGATGCACTTGAGTGGACTTATTCGGTTATAATTGTTGAGGTCCTTCGGGTATTCGTGTCAATATGACAGCATCATATTTGCAGTGTTCCAGTTTTTATTTTGTTTTAGGCTTAAATTGAATAAAATGGCTAGTTTCGTAGTGATGATTTTGCCAGTGTTTTTTAGTTGGTCGATGGTGTTGTTATCTGGTCCAGGGACCTCTCCTTTCCTTGTCTCTTGGAAATCTTCGAACCGGTTACTTGCGTTTTGCACACCGTGTTTGTATTTGCGTTCCTTGTTTGGACGAGTTTTGGTTGAATTTTAGGCACATTCGATCATCCTACCCCTGTATGTTGTTAGTCTCTATTTTCTCCGAGTACACTTGTTATTTGTTTCCGTCCTGTACGTAGGATTTTGTCAATAGTTGTGAAAACCCGACTCTTTTAAGAGAATTGTTTTGATGATTGCTGCCTTGTGTCTTCTTTTGTTTTGTCTTCATTCCTTTTGGATGTTTTTTTTTTTTACGATGAAGTGTATCACAAAGAGCAAATTAACTATGGCAACATTACCTTAGTAAACATCAACATGTTCCTTCAGTTTAAAAGTGTGTCTGTCTGGCTTGCTACCAATATATTTGCTACTCGTGAAGGCCATGCCAATCGAACAACAGGGCTGAATATTTACTCTTTATGTCTACAAAAATATTTTCCTTTGTTTTTAAAAAAAAAGTTTTTAAGTGGGTGTTAGATTTACATTGCAAGTTAATAGTCCCTCAGTTCATACCCGGTAGTGTTCTTGCTTGCTTTTTTTTTTTTTAAATTCAAATATTTTCTATGATACCCCCCCCCCAAAAAGCGAGTGAAAAACTTGGTCAATTATCAATCCTTTTCCAATATTTTAATTGATCACTCCAGTTGGCGTGCTGCCAAGAGTCAATGTTCAGGTGACGGTTTTGTCTATAGAATAACTTACAACGGATGTTAAACTTTCAATTAGCTTTCAATGGGTATATGATGACGAATTAATGTTAAATTAGCCCCCCAGTTTATGTCCGGCAGGGTTCAGGCTTTTGCTTATTTAATTTTTTTGTTTTTGAAAATTCATACTTTCTAATGATCTATCGAAAGGCGAGGGGGGTAACTTAGACATTGATCAAATTTTTTTTCCAATTTTTTAATTGATCACCAAAAAATGCATGTTGCCAAAAGACGTTAGTCAAGTGACATTTTCTATTGAATGACTAACCGTACCGGTTAAAATTTAATGAGTATATACACTGAATTTGGGTTTTACTCGAAAGAGAGACAGCGAGGAAGTAAACTACGTCCCAAGAGTTGGAGGCGTTTAAAGAAAGTTTTGGAACTGGTTGAGGCAAAAAAAAAAAAAAAAAATCCAAGTAAAGTAATTTTAATCTTATTCATCCATACATTTTTAATGACTGCGTCGGATGGGAATATTTGTTATTTTTTTTTCAAATATACCCACTTATATAGACATATACTCGTACTCATCGACATATTTCTATTTATGCAGACAAGCACACACTCACACACACACACACACACACACATATATATATATATATATATATATATATATATATATATATATATACCTGTATATGCTATTATAATTTTGTGCCCTATTCATGGAAGAAGCATTTATATTTATTTTTCAAAATAAACCCCATCCTTGGTGCTGCACTCAACTCTCAACCATTAATTACATATATTGAATATATATACATATATGTATATATATTTGTGTGTGTGTGTGTGTGTGTGCATGTATATATATATATATATATATATATATATATATATATATATATATATATATATGTGTGTGTGTGTGCATGTATATATATATATATATATATATATATATATATACGTGTGTGTGCATGTATATATATATATATATATATATATGTGTGTGTGTGTGCATGTATATATATATATATATATATATATATATACATATATTGTGTGTATGAGCAAGGGTTTCAAGTGGATGATTAGTTTTTCATTTATTCAGTTTTGCACAAGATACATTAACAGCGAAGATTGAAATAAAGAATGACTCCTAGATGAGGTTCAAACTGACGACCTTCAATATAAATAATGGTTCGATCAACACGCAACAATCCTTATCACTAGACTACTAGAACAAGTTTCAGTTCGAATGAAACCTGCAAACTCATTCCCCATCAACAAACTGCTCTGGGCCATGTTTGTTATTGACTGGTAATATAGTTCAATTCAACTGGCAGCCTGACAAACAGGAGGATGGCTCGCTTAAAGCACAACCATCTTCACCGCTGGACTGCTGGAACAAGCCTCAGTTCGAATCAAGCCTACAAACCCACTCCCTGTCAACGATTTGCTCTATGCCATGTTCGGTCCGATTTTATTTATATTTCATGAACTGATATAGATTGTCATCAATAATTCTAGCATCAATTTTCCAGGTGAAGTTAGTCGAAACCTAATAAAATTCATGGGACTTTTCTGTGTGCGTGGGAAAAGGTATAGGAAAGGCAAGAAGAGCATAACAACAAAAGCAATTCCTAGTCAATAGTCTGAACAACTCAAATAACATCATTAGACGTTTTTATTAAATGTGAGATAGCCCTGAAGTTTCAATGTCTGCGTATATATTTTGAAGTGGAACTTATCTGTTATAGGGTGTCATATTGGTGTGTGTGTGCGTGTACAGGTGGGTTGCTGTGTGTGCGTGCACTCGTTTGTTATTAACGAGTCTGTGCGTGAGTGTGTGTGTTAAAAACAATCAATTAAAACTGGCAACGTTGACATAGTTTTCTTCAGTTTTTAAATTGGTGTGGCTAGCCGGCTGGCTATCAGTGTATCTCGCGATCAGATTGGACCAATGGAGCTAGAGGACTAAAATTTCAGCATTTGCTGATTATTATGTGTAGACTTTTTTTGTTCCTTGTGTGATCAGGTTTTTGAATTTTGGGTACAATTTTAAATGTAAGTTTATGCTAAATTTTCCCTTAGTATATGTTCAGTAAAGTTCATGCGTGTTTGTTTTAAATTCAGGCTTTTGATCACCACCCAACAAAAGCGTAGAAAAGTAACTTATTTATTGATCATCCCTTTTTAAAATTTTTCCAATTGATCACCATTATGCTCTCAAAAGACGTTGGTCATGTGACGCTTTCCATTGGGTGATTAACCAGACTTGTTTCTCTGTTATGTGAATTTTCTAATTAGATGTAAAGTTAGCTCAGTTTTTAAAAACTCTTACTATGCCTTAGTGTATATTTTGGCAGAGATTAGGTACATATATCAGCTATGAGTGTTTACAAGTGTGTGAGTGTGTGCCTGTGTGTTTGTGTTGTTTGTGCGCTTGCGTATGCCAACGTGTGTGTGCACTTGCTCACGTATGTTTGCGTGTGTGCGTGTGTGCGCTTATACCAATGTGTCATTGACGATTCTGTATGTATGTTCTCTGATAAGTGTCTATCATTTGTGTAACCGAATATGACAGAACAATAGATTCATAGTGCATCAAAAGATTTCTCAAACGTTATCGATATATATATATATATATATATATATATATATATATATATATATATATATATATATATATATATATATATATACTGTTTTTAGGGGTTGTTTTATTTATGATGATAGTGCCCAGTATTTCATTTCTTTGGAAACCTCTCAAAACATTTGACCTCCAATTTCACTAACCGTATGTCATGTACTCTTAGACCTTGCCAGCTCGCAAGTGAACATTGTCTGCTGCCCTGCCCCCATCGGCTCAATGGTCCCTCTGCACTTGAACAAACCCATTTCATTTGGTTAGATTACTTCCCTTTATTACACTCTCCATATTTCCTTTGATGTACGCCAAACCGGGACAAGCCCTACAACACGCATACAACCGGAACCGAACGTTTCAATAAACAGAAGAGGAAATAAAAGATATAAGAACTCTATACAGGAACATACACTCTTTTTGATTTTCTAATGCTCTTAAAAATGTTTCTGTAGTAAGAGAATTAAATATTAACCCCGCAAGGCTCCAAAGGAAACCGTACGATCTCAAAGCAAATGCTGATATTTAGTAGCAAATATACCATTGTTTTCATTCATTTCTTGTCGCTTGCAGCCAGGCTGTCCGAGGGTTCAGGAGGAGAGAGTGGGAGATGGTAGCCTCCTGACTTGCATTATTAAGTATAGGGTGGAGATCAGTCTTTTCCTTAGTAGGATTAACTGAAACACCCTGGGACGACCAACAGCTGATTTCAGCACATAGTTAACTCAGTTTGTCTCCCATCTAAGTTAGACCTTTTCGGGGTATATTGCTGAAAAGTTTCGAAATAGTTGAAGAATTTCTACTTGTCGTGACAAGTGACTGGTATGAGACTAATTATTACTCGGAGGAAGACAGATAGAGGAACTGTATATTACGACTGACCAACCGTCGTATCAGAGCGTAGCGTTATCAACTCCGTTCTGATATCATTCCTAGATATCATGAGAAGCATTTGGGTCTGAATATATTTATTCATAAAATTCATATATGCCTGGATCAAAGAAGGCATTTTTTAACACAGAAAATGTAAGTAAGTAGTATTTCAGGCATATTATGCCTTTTTTCATTTTACGAAAAGTTGGAAAAGACGACCCAAACGGAAAAAAAGAGATTTCCACTGTTTATGCAGTAGTTACTGCGAATAATAGAACTTGTCAAATATGGTTTGCAAATATATATATGCTACAAAAATCTCCGTTGAATGACACTCCACAGCTCAGTCCCTTCTAAGTTGTGTACTTGTGCACACACACTTGTTTTGCAACCGTAGAAAATTTCAAGTCCTGTAGATGGCTGCGTATTTATTGGAAAATATTGATTCAATATTTTGAATTCAAAAGTGTTCACATGCTTTTTGTCACCGGGAAAAATTGAACGATGTATTTGCACCAAATGACTATAAAACATCAGATGGACCATCAAACGGTTGAGTAGACCAGTTGATTTCGATAATGGTCAAATCAAGAAAGTATTTGGGAAAAACCAACCTTCTATTATATGTTTTTTTTTCCCAGTTACTTCCATACATGAGTCAAATAAATGACGAAAAAAAAATAGCTTACATTTCCTTGTAGAATTTGCAACCTAAACGTGACATAAATGGTCTTTTTTAAACCAATTTTGATGCTGAATTGAGAATTTACTAAAATGCATAGGATCTTTGGGAAAACGGAATGAATCAGCACCATCAGTCTTTTATCGTTCGTTGTTGGACACACACCTTTGCCGAGATTTGCAAGACCTTTCTATCATGAGCATCACGTAGCCTAAATTTATCAAGCTTGTCAGGCAGTCTCACTTTCTGTTAACCACAATTTTGCAGATGATCTGTATGGATCCATGTAGTGAGTTGTGAATCCAGTATTTGTCTTGCATTTTTTCAATATGACAAGCTCATTACGATTTGAATTTAGCTAATGGATTCTACAATATCTCTGACTCCCGCCTTTTATTTTATTTACAGTGATCATAGTTCTCTCCATGTGAAGAAGATCGTGTTCCTCTCCTGTGTACGTTGCGTGGTTCTCAGTTTGAGGGTCAATCTTTTGGTCAGGTTCCATGTTTTAGTTCCATAAAAAACTATTGGGAGGATACATTGGTTTATACATATCTTTTTTGGACTTGTTTGAAATTTGTGTTTGAAGATCGTGATTGTTCTTTGCAAAAAGGACGATGTTGTCAGCAAACCTGAGACAGATTTACTAAGGGACAATCTCCAGCCAAAGAACGTAATGCAGTGTATATTGTTTGATTAGAATGGAATCGGATACAACAAGTCCTTCCCAGAAAACTAAACGATTGATTAAAACAAGTGCTGCTCCCAATCAGGTCAGCTTGAGCAACTGATCGACGAAAAGGACCCGGAATTACTGAATCGAAAATGTGTAATTTTCTAATCAGAAGAACGTTAGACCACACGTTTCCTTCGTTGTCAGGCAGAAACTATTACAGTTGGGCAGAATGTTTTCAATCATCATCATCATAATCATAATCATCATCAGTAGTCTTTTAACGTCCGTCGTTGGACATAGACCGTCCCAAGGATTCGCAACAATTCTCGATCATGGACGCCATAGAGCCGGTATTTCCTGAATATGTCTAGTTCATCTCTCCATCATATGTTCTGTCGGCCTCAATTTCTCATGTGATCTCTGGGGATCCATGTTGTGAGTCGTGATATAGTAATCACTAGATATTGCACGTTTGAATCACCATCTATCCGGGTCCTTACAGAATTCTTTTAATGAGAAATAATCATTTCCTTGGAAAAATGCAAAAGGTAATCGGGACATTTCTTTGCCAAGGAGGATAAAAAACAAAAACAAAACAAAAACAAAAACATTCTGGGATGATCAAATTCTGAAGTTGCGTTAAAACAAGCGGTGGATATTAAAACAGAACCTTATTGTTCAATAAAATTAATGTCGAAGATTAACAATTCGAACAAATTCTTTATTTTACAAAATATCCATATGGGTATGTATATATATATAGGGTGACTGGTCAAATATTATAAAATACCAATCATTTCTGCGACATGTGGAACGAAATAAAAAGGAAGATAACAAGAAAACTTTGATTCATTAAAATCCACAAAATAATATCAAATCAAATTACTTATTCAGTAATAGCCAAGTTGAAATATTTGTACTGTACAATTGATATTATTGACTGATTCCTTTTGACTGAACTCAATTGTAACTTGTAGAAGTTTGTACTTATCTGCTCACCTTTTGAGTGTTTTCCTTTTGTCTTAGATGGTTAATATTAATATCGTCTAACTCCAGTCCGAGCTTGTGGCAGAGTTTGACTTCGTTTCACACTGTAATCCGAAGATCAAGGGCAACAAGAACATTCCCCGCCAAATTTATGGGAGGAAACTCTTCACTGCCTGCATTTAAAATATTGGTGATGCAATCAATGAAGTTGTCTCCCTTAATTTTTTCTGTTGAACAATTAAATGAATAAAAAGAGGGGAGTTTGACTCTGCAGGAGCTATTATTATTATTATCATTATTATTATCATAATTTTTATTGTTATTATTATTATTATCATTATTATTATTATTATTATTATTATTATTATTATTATTATTATTATTATTATTATTATTAATTTCACACCAGCTGCCTGGTGGTTACCGCAGTGTCAGCAAATCTCCTCAAGTCTCCAGCCCTCCTCTCGAGACTCTCAGAATCTACAGCGATACTGTGATTTACAGTTTCACAACGGTTACCCATTGGTTATCCCTGAAGGATGAGTGATAACAAGTCTTCTTATGTCTTCAACCCACATCTCATCCCTCCCTCTCTTATCACAACAGTGCTGTGCTTCGTACCTCCACTTTCATTTGGGTGTTTTTCTCCCCCTCCTTCCTCTGTTAGGCCAATGCTAACAGCTGAGGTCGTAG
>OY735229.1:40789998-40824998 GCA_963457665.1 Thysanoteuthis rhombus
ATATTTAGAAAGGTATAGTAAAAGACTGCTGGAATGACCAACAATTATCTCAACTGGTATGATATGTAAAACAATTTTAACACCCACAAACCCACAAACATAACGGTTAGAAAATATTGTGAAAACCGAAATAAAAAAAAATCAACACCAAATATCAAATGCAATTAAGAAAACCAAGAACTTAGAATACTACGAATGAAAAGAAGATGGAAAAAAGAAGTATAAATATAATAGGGTGGAGTTTTCTGCCCAGGAAGATCAACAGTGAAATATACACCTCCTAATAACAGTTATGAATAGGGGTCAAAATAAATCGAATAATTAACCCAAAGAAACCCCATGGACAGAAATATAAGCGTGCCTGTATAACTAATCAATTCTTTCACTATATATATATATACACACACACACACACACACATATATATATATATATATACATATATATATATATATATATATATATATATATATGGTAGATCTAGCCTGATCAGCTTTGAGTCTTCAACATTCAAGAGTTTAAAAATCTTATTGAACTATCATCAATACATGAGGAAAAATATTTTTCCTTTCCGATCATACCATCCCCTTTAATTCATTTCAATTCATTTGATGATATATTCTTTTTGAAATTTTTGTGCCATCATGATTTCTACTCGTATGAAAGATAAGTCCATGGAAATATCAAGTTATTACCTTCCTAATAAATAGTTACCCAAGTGATGATTATTAGAATCCATTTATTATTGGGCTCTGGTCACCTGAAGGGAAAGAGACGGTTGCCATGTGTCGAGACGAAGAGAAAAATTCTGAAGATATTCAGGAAGATCCTGGACAAACCCCAGGATCTGCCCCCAGATAATTATGTGCTTAGAATTAGAAAGAACTGCGTTGAAGATAATGAACTAGAAAAACATAATGATTATCTCATACAACACATCATAAAACGTATTATCAAACACTGATAGAAAATCAAACAAAGGTTATTCCAACCCCCAGGGATAACACCTTGAAATTAACTAATAACAGATCAAACTGCACACTGTTAGAACTGCATTATCACAGATAATTAGGAATCTTGAAACAAGGATTGAAAGAAATCTGCTTGGAGATTGGTATACATTTTTTCGCAGACCAGAGAATATTTACGATCTAAGAGGCAGCAATACCATTATTCACCACGAAATCTCTCACAGAAAAAGCACCCTAAACAATCAAATTCTGCCAACCTTGTACCAAAACACATAACCTATGCTTCAACCATAACAAATTTACTAATTTCTTCACTAGCTCCATTATCAGAAAGAACTTCTACCATAGTTCCAATTATAAAAGTAACGATGGCATCTATCTGCTTGAATACAATACATCAGTAAATCTGAATTGCTGTTTGATATCAGACAATTATTAAAGACGTAGAATAAAATCATCAAGTTACGATAATTTACCCCCAATGAAACAAAACTTTTCTCTATCTGACTACAACTTCAGCAGTGATGTTTACTTCAGCATTATTGGAAAGCTACAAAATAACTCACCTGATAATGCAACAAAATAAAAGAATTATTTCTGGACATATGGCTAATGCAACTGCATCTTTTCCCTCTAATAGTTTAAATATCAAATTAAACAATCGAAATAATACCTAATTTTAGCCCATGAGATAGCAACCATTAAAACACATTACAACACACGAAATCCTGAGAAAACAGACATAAAAACAGACATAAAACAGCAGCATTCTCCAATTAAATAACTTACACATACACGAACCACTTTTAACAAGCCCCCACGTCACTATTCGAAATATCTATTATAAAACCTCAATAAAACCATTATAAAACCATTTTAAACACCCCTAACCATCCACATAAGTCTAAATACGAATGAGAATGAAAAAATCAAAATTCAAACCGTCAAGTCGACCCACTCCCGAAACTGATGTAAATCTATTCCCCAATCTTAATTATCCAAACACCAAAAACAATGTAAGAACCTCAAGTATATGGTACAATCCCGAGTAGTTGAACTCCCTACTATAACTCTACGACTTTTAATTTTTTTACCTGTTGAATGTTACTTCCGAATGTTTCAATATTTCAATTTTTGAATAATCACCATCCCAACCCTCAAAACCCCAAGAAAATCTAGGTAAACTTATGATAAAGCAATAGGCAAAGTTGAAATTACGAGATCAGGGTGAATGCACTAGCTATAGCGATTTCACTTGTTTAGAATTAACCTCCCTCCATTAAGACCTGGTTCTGAAGAAATGGTCATATCCCCTTGAAAAAAAATAGAAGCAGGTTTGGTTAGTTACTCAAGAGAAAGCGTCACGTGACTCATTGAAACTTCAGTGTCTATCCCTCCATCCAGACTCCCGGGAATGACATGGTATTACAAGCCTCACATCATGAAAAGTATCATAAATGTTTTGCCACTTGGAATATATACTAAATACTTCTAATAATGGAGTTGAACTCTGGAACAATAAAACAAAACATACAATCAAAAAATCTAAAAAAGGATAACCCCTGTTTAGACAAGATTTAACTTTATTTATAATTATATAAATATGAATATCTTCTAACTCTGGAATGGAGCACTCTGTTTGATTGGTAATTATGTGTAAATAGATTTATAGCTCAATTCCGTCCTACCGACCGTCCAGTTCTGTGTAGGGCTGGGGTAGAGCATTTGCCTCTTGGGTCGGAGCGAAGGTTTCGACCCTATTTACTGGAAGGGAATTCGGGTCAATAACCATACTAAAAACTGTAATGGATAACACACACACGCACACACACATACACACACACACACACAAATATATATATATATATATATATATATATATATATATATATATATATATATATATATGTATATATATATACATATTCAATAGGGTAGATAAGGCTTTGTAGTGTTCACTCCAAATACTTTGTTGTTGTTATCAGCAGCTTGAGTGGCATTATGCCCAAAATTGAATTTGAACTTGAAAAGTAATCTTATTGCTCAAAATATTGCTTTTAAAGGGTCAAAATCATACACTAATAACGAATCATATCTCCGTACTGAATCTGCAGGGAATATGACAAGAACAGATCAAAATCTTATAATTTATATCATTAGATAACATCAAAATGAATAATGAATGCTTCTATATATTTCGAAACATATCAAGAGTAGATTTATAAAAAATAAAATCCAACAGGAAAGTGTATTGTACTCCAGACAGAACCGGATTAAAGCTCTGAGCATTTCCTGAAACTGGTGCCCTACCCTCCAACATTCTCATCACTCAAGATTTTCAAAAATGAATAAAAAAAAAAAAAAAAACAAATACAAAAAAACAAACAAAGAAGCAAACAAAAAAAGCTAGTCATATTCCCTTATAAAATATAAAAACAGGTCTGGTTAGTTATTCAATAGAGAGCATCACGTGACAAACGTCTTTGTCAATTAAAAGTTGGAAAATATGGTGATCAATGAGTGAATTCCTTCTATCACTTTTTGTTTCGACGGTGATCACTAAAAGAGCCGATTAAAAAAAAACAAAACAACACAACCCCCCCCCAAAAAACCACAAGCAACCTTTCTAACTAAGTATAAATTATTCAAATTCTAAATTGAAGCCCCTCCCTTTGAAAATATATTTTTTAGGGTCGGAGTAATGGTTATCTAGATATGATAAAGAGTAAATAGATTTTCATAATAAGGAGCAAATATTTAAACGTGCAGCCCTCTTGCTCAATTTGTGCAGCTTGTAAGCGCAACACATACTTTGGCGGCCAGCACGTTATAATCATTCACAAACCGTAAAAAACCTATATTGATAGTTTAAGTGACAGTTTTGGTGGACGGTTTCTAATATATAAGAGAATTTTTTTTTCAAAAATAATCTACTATACTGAACTGAATTTCTATCTATGAAACTAGTGAATGCACATGACTAGTTTCCTACAATAGTTTCTGTGTGGTTGGTTAAATCATTTAGACATTTGATTTATTTCACTTTGTGTGAGAAAATATACCTCCGTAGTTTTTATAACTATATCCTCCAGGTATTCACCATGTCGACCTGTTTCCTGAGAGGACATGCACTTCCTTTCTCATAGACGTCAGATTATTACCTGGACTTGAGAGATCCTCATCCAACCTGCATGTATGATATGTGATCTTCAAGTGAACTGATTAAACCCTGCCAACTTAGTTATGTTTTTGAAAACAGAAAATTCCTTGTCTGTTCACTGCTAATAACTGGCTCTCTATTTCCAGTAATTCATACGCTTGGTCTGCTGATGAAAAAAGAACAGAGCACAATAGGCATGTACACTGCTTCACTATTCATCTTAGCATCTTCTATTTTCACATATGATCAGCCATACATGATTTTACTTTAATGGAATACAGCTTTCGGATATTGCTACAGTCTTATTTCGGGGGAGCGGCTAGTATTGAATCTATATTAATTTTACCTGTCACAACAGGATGGAATGTTGTACATGCAGTTCTTGGCTATGTTTACTTCCAGTTGAGGTTTTACGTTGGTATGATATATCTGAAGCCTTTGACACTATCGTCTTATCGCATCGGCACACTGGGCAGTTGCCAAGGGACTATCTATTTTAGGGACCGCTCAATCGAATTTGAAACAATAAAAATTATGGTTCATATTATCAAATAGCAGATATAAAGAACCTTTTCTGGGCTTATTTTTAAAGTAATACCTAAATCAGTTATTGGCTCTTTATTGAATCAACTTATTAAATCAAGATCGCAAGGCGAAAAGAGAGAGAAACTTTTCATTAGGAAATATGTCCCTGTTCACTCAGTTGTCTATTGAGTACGCATTAAGCTGCGTGATCAGGGTGGGGTTACCCCTTCGGTTGATTTGTATTCCTGCCAAGGAGTTGATCATAAAAACTCGTGAGAATAAAGTCCTGGACTTATATCTTGCCGAGATTTGTTAGTCGAGGCATACAAAGGAAACCCAGGACTTTGTCATTGGCTGTTTATACATCAATGAGGATTGTCTCTTAAGGGTCGGGTACTTTTTCATACCTTACTACGGTGTACGAGCAAAATTAGGTACTCTGTTTTTGCCCAGGCTCAACAAATATTTTAAAGATATCCATGACCAGTTTGGTCAATTCAAAATCTTCTTCGTGCTAAATCGACCTAAAAAAACTAAAAAAAGACCCGACAAAACACGCAAAAAAATACTGCAAGCCAGTTTTGGTCATTTTCAATTGCTAAAATGTCTACATTTGTCCAACATGGCTAAGAAATAGCTGAAGATTAGTTAAAATCGCGCTAAAATAGCTCTAAAAATGTATAAAAAAAACCCCGCTAAATAGTGAATTCACGTGTTGCCAAAATAAGAAATACACTGCATTCAGTGCAAAAATAGCTAAATTCGCAAAACTGATCATGACCCTGGACCATTTCTGAATACTGTTAAAAAACATTTCGGACAAGAAGAATTTTATTAGACAATTCCTTGTATTTTATATAACAGCGGTGGGCGAAATAATCATCTGACAGATTTCAGACTTCTCAGTGCGAAAGACAAAATGAATAGTATAAAGCTGACCCGTCACATATAGAGGGCGGATTATGTACTTTGCTTTGAAGTAAAACATCAAAGACATTCAAAGTTTTTATTTCATGTAGTCTGTCATATATCCAGGAGACATTAACCTCGTTGGTCGTGACCGTCATTGTTGCACTATTCTCTAAGTAAATAATGATTACTGTTTTGAAAACAAAGATAAGACTCAAACACACGTATAAGCAAGAATATCTTCAAATACATCAATGGCCACTGATAGAGCGTTGTAATAAGTGCATGTATTGGGAAACTATCAACAAAAGTATATACGTATATACGTGTAGGTGTGTACATAGGTTACTTGTATACAGAGAGAGGAAGAGAGAGGGAGAGGGGGGGTCGTGCTAAAGTTGAAGAAATATGACAATTTGAATTATGGGTACATCTGCAATTCTCCAAACCGGCGTAGTTCATTGATTGGGGAATAACAGTCTTTACATTTTGAGCTGCAGACTTCCGCTTATCAAACAATGTTTTAGTGAATAAAAACGCTGGTTGACCGCATCTAGTCACATAGCGTTTGTCAGTTCAATCCCTGGGTCAGGCAGCGGGAGTCTGGCTCAGTGGAGAAAGATTGGCGAATTAAACAGAAAGAAGTATGAGAAATTTGGAATTGAATAAAGGGTTCAGTTCAAAATCACAAAAGGATACGTGTATACGTCATATCGAAGCTGTAGAAGCCCGGAAAGTACAATAATCGAAATGGAGATATTCTAACATCAAAATTAATGACACAATTCCAGATACCTCAGTGTATAATTATGATTTTAAAAAAAATGACAAAAAAACCCAAAGTTTTTTTCTTGACGCAATAAAGAATACACGTTCAAATTGTCAGTCCTCTCATCCCATTGGTGAAGCCTGTACGCGTGATATATATATATATAGCTAGCCAGCCAACCAGACCACCTTAAAAACTAGAAGAAACCAATGCTGACAGTTTTGGTTAACGGTTTTTTTTAACTATAAAACAAAGAAATGATACGTAGCAAATGTTGAAATTTTCGGCCCTCTAGGTCCATTGGTGCAGCTTGTATGCATGATGCATACATAACCAGCCAGCCAGCCAGCCAGCCAGCCGGACGAGTTTATGCTTACAGTTTTGGTGACAGATTAGGTTGATGGTGTCTAACAACGACGTATTCTTACTTTATATTTAGATGCTAACAAGTAGTCCCACCCTGAGAGATGTTAACAAGATAGTTTGCTGTTTTGGGAAGTTGGAGCAATTATTAACATTTCCTATTCACAGACATTCAGAGAGAGAGAGTGAGAGAATACATGTGTCTATGTGCGCATGTGTGTGTGTGTGTGTGTGTGTGTGTGTGTGTGTGTGTGTGTGTGTCTTTGGCCCGAGATGTTTATTAACACTGATTGTAGACAATGAACACGTGACATGGCAATTCTGCAGGAAAACAACTGCTGTTGTTCTCTGATTAGCGTATCCGTATGAATGACTGAGTCAATGAAGATGGCCGGATCCCCAATCGAGATTCGGACTAAGCTAAAACACACACACACACACACACACACACACACACACACACACACACACACACACACACAGAGACTCACACACAGACACACACACTGAGGTTCACCGACATTTCTGCGCAAAACGAATCTCCATCGACAAATCTAAGGCTACAATTCCCTGACTCGACAAAACCCCGCATGGACAATCCACACGCGAAAAAATCTTTGAAAGCACTAACCCCCCCCCCCCCAAAAAAAACAACAAAAATACACCATGAGTTAAAACAGACTATTAAAATACAAAACTTGAAATCATTTTTGAGCTGAATTATATATATATTTACTTACGTTTCTCAATTTGATAACTTATACATCAGAGAAAAAGAAACAAAACTATTTACTAAAATGAGTGAAAATATTTTTTTTTGATTTTGTCTCGAGCGGAAATATCAGATCATGATATATTCACGCAATATATATATATATATTGCGTATATTCCTGAATATGAGACGATCTTTTATTAATTGAAAACGACCCAAATTTAGCAGTTCGACTAATACTCAAGTCAGTCAAACAAGACTAAAGCATTTGTTTGAATGGATATAGAAGCAATAGACACAATGCATATCAATGGATGGTAATGAGTCATGTTTTTGTTTTAACTCAATTCATTACCATGGTTTTGTATTAAATGCTATGTATGTAGTGTACGGTGATTGTGGAAGAGTATTCATTTATATTCATCTTCATCGATGAGAATTTCACTTTCACAACTCGAATCGACGTATTGAAGATGAAAGAAATTCGTATTTCCGTGATAACCGAACAATTTCCATAACAGTCTATTCATAAAGAGGGTATATCTCTCACGACGAAGTTATGGCAAAGATAACAGACACGGCTTATATTCGAGTCAGTCGATTTTTTAAATTTTCATGCTCGATTCCTTACCTTATCTTCACGATCCACTTATATTCAAAATCATCATCACCAACCCTTTAACGTCTGCTGTTGGACATAGACCTTAAGATTTGCTGGACGTCTCTATGTGCTCCGCAGAAGTAGTTTCCACAGATGTGAGTTGGACATTGATAGCTTTGAGGCTGAATTTGTGCTGATCTTCGGAACACAACAATTTTATATCTATTCCATACACCGTAATGCAGTTGACTGTACATAAGATCTTTTAATATTCTCTCATCCCACTAATATATATATACATACATACATATATATATATATATATATATATATATATATATATATATATATATATATATATATATATATATGTGTGTATATATATAAAGATAAGTTATACTTTAAGACGAAGCAAATACATATACGTAGACCCGCACACACAAACACACTCATATATATAAATAAGAAAAAATCACAATATGACAATATTTTAAGTTTTGTTTTAAAATTATTGTAATTCTTATTCCGACATTTTGTTCTTTTCCTGAACTTCTTCACTGGCAAATGAATGGAGAAAATAGGGATTAGTCGTTTTTAAGAGCATTTTGAATCGAGGGAAGTTTGTGTTTTTTTCCTAAAATGTGCTTGAACTGTATTGGATATTAATAGGGAAGTAAGTGAACCTGTGTGAGTGTTGTTGATGGAAAAGTTGTGTCGTTGTGTCCCACGAATTTGAATCTTGTATCAATAGAAGACAAACAAATAATATTCTATTGGAGTGATTTCAGCATGTGGGGACATTCTATGTTGTGATATGATTAGAGAGCTTGTGTTCGAGTAACAGACTGCTTGTGTATTTACCATTGATGCTAAAGAGTACCTATTAGGTGTATATGTGAGTACTGCATATCTAACTGTTTTCTTAAACGTTTGTATGTGTAAGTCAAGAGGACCGTTTTTGAAAAAAGTGTATATATTTATTTATTGACCAATCCATTGTAATGTATATATCATGTGTGTGTCTAATCAAAAAATATTGTATGTAAGAGCATATTGTTCATTATAATTGATACTAATAATACAATGATCATTTCTAATGAATGTATATATTTGTATATGCTAATGTATGTGGGTGTATCACATATCGACCAATATATCTAGCACCATTTGTATTATCTGAAATTATGCATTTCTACATATATGTCTACCAATGGGTCTATGTGCTTCTATAAGTGCAAGAGATACTGCAATTATGTGATTACGTCATTGATTATGAATGGTATCTCTCATGTGTATGTGCGTGTATCATGCATTAATCAATGCTCTTATATATATATATATATATATATATATATATATATATATATATATATATATATATATATATATATATATACGTGTAGGTTACTAAGGCTAATTTCGGAAACGTGTATTCGTTTATCTAATACATGTGTATGTATATATCGAATACAAATCAGGAATACAATACAATTCACTAAATATGACTTTATACAATGTCCGATCTATGATGGATTTATTACATAAAGTGATCGATACATTCAGTATTAAACATTGAGATGAATTAGAATAGAGCTTGAAATTTGCATGAAGTAAAGAATTAACCACATATTTTGACATATATATATATATATATATATATATATATATATATATATATATATATATATATATATATATATATATAATATATATGTGTGTGTGTGTATATATATTGCGTTATGTTACATTGAAACTCTTTGGGAATGATCTCCCATCATTACACTGTTAATGTATCACTCAGCCTAGACAACATGAATTAAAAGAAAAAACAACCAAACAAATTGTCAAGAGAAATGATACATTAACAGTGTACTGATGGGAGATCATTTCAGATAAAATTCTATATAATATAAAACTATTTGAAAGCGTTCTGTTGGATTGCCTACATCCCCCTCATATATATATATATATATATATATATATATATATATATATATATATAGATGGAAAGAGCATGAGCACTCAGGATCATCATAAGAGACAGAGAAATCCCCACTAAGGGAAAGTTGATGGGCCACGGATAAAGAAAGAAAAGGGACAATTTGAAACATTGCCTGAGAAGAGGTTACATACTTCTATAGAGAGACAAAATCTCAACTGATAAACACGGAGCCAATTTATTTGAGTGCCTTCCTTAGTCCGCTCCGTCCAATCGCTGTAACCACTTCTCCTCCAGCCAATCATCTCCCTCGAATATCCACTTCTCTGACGCTAAACCCCACCCCCTGATTCAGGGAACGAAATGACCAACTCACAGAGACAAAGATTCACCCAACACCCAAAGGGAAGCAATCGCTGTCTTAGTTGGAGATTCCTGTCAGTGCCAATTTTACGTGCGGAGAGTGGATACTTTTTTTTGATGAAAATTCTGGTCGAGAGATGCAATATCTGAGGTTTCTTAATTTTGTATTCAGGCATTTCGAGGGATCTGAGAATTAGACGGGGTTGGAGATGAGATTGCAGGCAGAAGGATCTTTTTATGATTGCGTTCATGTCACTTAAGGCAATCAATATGATTATCTATCCGGACACTCTTGCCTGATAAGTTTTAGTTATCCCATCACACATACAGAAACACACATACTCACATACACATGAAGATACACACACACACACACACACACACACACACATATATATATATATATATATATATATATATATATATATATATGTGTGTGTATCACCCATACACACACATATTTGAGTATTTATAAGTACATACACAAAGACACATACATACACAAACACACTCACGTATATATGAATATAATGGAATGAAGATTCGCTACGCAAACACGTTTATGTTTTTCTCCGGTTTTGGCTTCTTCGGACAAATATTGAATCTAGAGAGTTGAATTTATTGAGCTCTCTATGAAATAAATCCATTCCATCATACATCAGAAATTGGTATTATTTTTATATTATATTATATAGCATCCCTGATTTGTACCATATATATATATATATATATATATATATATATATATATGACTGAATCATATGAATAACAATCCTAAAATTGATTGGATAACAGTAAAGGGAAAACATCAGGGATCAGATTAATAATGACTTTCATGGGACGTTGTTGTCGATACTTTAGGACGATGTAAAGTTTGAGTAATAAAGTTCTCTTTTCAGCAGTTAAAAAGTGGAAAGTTTATAAGACTATGTATTCACGTACGCACACACACACACGCACACATATATACAAATATTTGAACCTTTTAATTGTTTTCTCATACCTCTTCTTTGCAGAAACTACGAGGCCAATTGACCTGATATTTTACATTCAAAATCAATAAAAAAAATAACTATCCACGAGGTTATTCAAGGTCACCAGAGGTCATTCTCCAGCCAATCTTCGGTCTTCAAACATCTGAAAAGAAAAAATAATTTTACACCAGGATTTTTACCATTCATGGTTTCTACCCGTGGCACGTAAATTTCTTACAATCAAATCAGTGCTTAAACATGCACTGATGTTTTTTTTATCATACATTGCTTTGGGGGCCATAAAACACTTTACCACATAAGTAAAATGTGTATGTTTTTGTTGCTCCCTCTACTTCTCTTTTCTCAATGAGAAAAACTGAGTGGGCAGGGAAGGTAGTGGATACGTGACAATGTTACTGCTAAATCTGGTGTTTTTCCCAGCGACGAAATTTAGAGTCATTAATCTATCATTTTTTTTGTATAAAGAATTTTGAGCCATTATTGATTTTTATTTTTTACAACTGTTTACTTCCATCTTAGTTTTTGATCATTTTTTTCCCCAACAAATCATAACTTAAGTAAGGCCATCGATATAGCGTGGATTGGAATTATAGATTTAAGTCCTATCGTAAATAAAATTTAAAAAAAAAATTCCGATTGTTGTGTTTGGTAAGATGAAATGAAAAACACATTTTCCAAGGAGTTGTCTATTTTGAAGTTCTGATTTCCCCGGAAAATATTTTAGCCCTTTCTTGATCTGTTCGTGTCTCGACTCCATAAAACATTACAAGGCTTATCGACCTGATATTTGGCATGGAGAATTAGTATAAATCGACTTCCAATATAACACTACTATTCAAGGTCACCAGAGGTCATTATTTTCCCTATCTTTGGTTCTAAAAATAGAATTAACAATTTAAGATTCGATTCCAGTAGCAAGCACAATTTTTTTCTAATTGTTCATTCTATTTCGCTGTCTAGTCCGTGTAACCTATTTCCTGTGAAACAATATGAGGTAATTTCAAATATGGTTTCAAATATTATAACGCATTTATGAATTTTCTATTGGATTACACATCTATTTCCTAATGATATAATTGTTTGCATCATAAACAATGGTGCAGATAAAGACGGTGAATGAACAAAATTAGAAGAGTCGGAATAAAGCGGTGATTCGATCTGACTGCTAAGTTCAATTGTTGAAAGTGATACTGCGTTGAAGCGGCTACTTTATCAGTTGCAGGTTCGATTTCTGCAGCAACCAAATTTTTCTTGAAGTAGATATAATAGTATATGTAAATGATATTATATATATTTGCCTGTAGAAACATATTTAGTTGAGTGTATGGAAGTGTGTATATATATCACCAGTGGTAGTTTAGCTCAATGCTAAGAGCAACGCTACGTTGAAGCAGCTTGCAAAAACCCGATCTCTTTGTCTGTTTATTCTATTTACGCTGTATATCGATCGAGCCAATCTCTGAGTAACAACGGGAAGTCACTTCAAATGGACTTTAAAACAATCCCCCTCTCTCTCAATGTATATATATATATATATATATATATATATATATATATATATATATATATATATATATATATATATATATATATCAATATATATCATCTAGTCCTCCAGAAAACAGTTTGCATTCTAACGCTAGAATGGATGGGAAACATTTTTTTGCTAATTTTTACTTCAGATTTGGACTTTAACCCCTCCAACCACCATTCTCATGTACGCATTAAATTTATATATTTTGTCAAGGGAAGATACTTCAGGACCCCTAGAGCAGTGCACTATTATGGTGATACCGGGACAATGTGAATGACTGATGAATTTTCGAGGGATGTAAGAAACATTTGATGGATGTAGACAATAGCAAGATATACACATAGCTTCTTCCACAATCTGCCCTGCCAGATCTTTTGCCACATTACGTGAACAAGAACCATATGGTCAATGATGTGTCCACCACGGATGGTAGTAGTTGCTGAAGGAGGAAGAGAAGCGGGGAAGTGCAATAAGTCTTTCATTGATTCTCATACTTGTAAAATATTGTGATATGGACATATTCTGTGGGTGTCATTTTCGATAAAAGTCAAAAATGGACATTTTTGTCACTTTTTGGTAAATCTTTTGCTTTTTTTAAAATACAAAAATGCACACTTCTAACATTTTGTTGTAACACAATTAGCATCTGGTAAAAGAAGGGATTGAAATAGTGCTCTTTTGATGATGTCCCACATTTTACTGACACTTTTTTCCCTGTCTGTATTCCTGCTTTTTGACCTAACTGGGACCGACAGACAGCCCGACAACTTGTCTGACCGACTGACCGATCGATATTTGCAATAGAGATGTGCAGAGACATCTGAAAAACAACTGGATAAATGTCTGTTGGAACAGAATGAGCTCATCATTGAACAGGTGTTGCATTTTAGGAAAATGATGTCTGAACATAAACAAAGATATTGTGAAGATCACAGAAGAGACGATGAGGAGGTATATAAAGAGTTTTCAAGGCTGGATAGACGTAAGATCTGCCTCAGGAATTTGAACACTGAGGAACATAAAGTGATATTTTGAGGTATTGCTTGGGTATCCTGGCCTACAGCAAATGATGTTTATGTCCTGAAATTATGCCTGGTTTTGCTGGACACACACACACACACACACACACACACACATATATATATATATATATATATATATATATATATATATATATATATATATATAGTGGGAACTGTAAAGAGTGAGACAGACTCGGGAGTAAAGTATTCAGAGGTAAGGTTTTTTAGTCCTTAGATGTTAATGGTCCACGCATGTTTCGGGATTTTTCCGATCTTCAGTGGTGTGAGCTGTGTGAGTATGTGTTTTTAGGGTATGGTCAATATATATATATATATGTTTTTTATATATATATATATATATATATATATATATATATATATATATATATATATATATATATATATATGAGATTGTGTGTATAAATCTACAAGTAGTATATATGCCACTGATTTCTCATACATATGAATGCACCGATCTCAAAGAATTTGTTGATTGTCCTTAAATAACTCGGGGTGGAAATTACAGAACCCCCAGAGTACTACATTTCATACAGCATCTCAAAGTATACTGCAGACATGTTCTCTACGGCTCACGAAAAAAAAAAATCCATTACATTGATAATGAGAATCAAACTGGTTGTTGGGTAAGCTTTGGGCTACCTTTTACATAGGCTGAATTGAAAGATTCCCCTATACTTTTTTTTTATGGTACTATGTATGGATCGTATCTTGTTGGGATCATCAGTTGTTTACCAAGTAACCATTTCGGGGATTTTAAAAACAAAACAGTTGTATGAACATGGCACCTCAGCAGTTTAGATCAAACACCAACTCCCTTTCTTACAATATAGTCTATGTCATACGTATAGTTTGCCATTTCTATTAATATTCGGACAATTGTCATCTTGGTTGTTTTTCATACAGCGTTTCGGCCGTTGTACTCTACGGCCTTCATCAGGTATCATCTGGTAGGTTCTAGGTCCAATCTCAGAGTGAGACAATAATAATACTGCTAATGCTAAAAGGGGAGTGTGGTCAATATACCCCTGTCGATTAAATAAAGGCTTCAGTTTGTTACTTCCCCACACCTACCAGATGATACCTGATGAAGGCTGTAGAGTACAACGGCTGAAAGGTTGTTTGAAAAACAACCAAGATGAGGATGGTCCTGATATTAATAGAATAAATAATAATACCTCACCTCAAAAATTCAGAGATGTATAGTTTGTCATTTTATGTAAGGTTTTCTGTATATTCTATACAGATATTATTTTACACTACATATCCCTTCCACTCCAGGGACCTCTAGAACCGTAGTCTGAGGCCACACGTTGCCTTGTGAACACGGGCGTAAAATAAATCCACATTTCTTATCTCATATTACTAAACAAATTAGTGATCATGAACTGCTCATAGTTATATTATCTGACCTGCTTACCATGTATTGATATTATATTCGGCCTGCCAAGGTGAATAAGTGTGTCACGCCTGTCTTACAAGTTTTCAATTAAGTTTGAAAATGTTCTTACTAGAATTCCATATTAGTTAACGCAACAGTTGGTTGATTTCTCAGTAATTAATCCGAGAATGAAATCCAAAGATATCAAGCACAAAAGCAGAGGCCAAGCGAACCGGAGTCTATGTTAGATAATTAAGTTTACGATTCGAGAACTTGACCATTCCGAAATCGATAATGAAGGAACCACACAAAAGCTTGAAGAAATAATTTACGAGATGCTCAGTAAGTACGGATTAGAATTAAGCCCAACCCTTCTTTGATTTGTAAATAGGAGACTGAGGTTCTTATGCAAAGCTGGTTTATTTATTAAATTAACGTAGCCGAACAAATCGTCTAACTGACCAACCAGCCAAGTGGGCTGCAGATTTTTCTCTCTTCCAGCATCTGTGTGTCCATGGTTGTGTGTCTACGGGAGCTTTTGGTTAGATTCTTGAGGCTATAACCTTGAAATTTCGTATGTGTACCCTACTACACACCATTTAAAATGTTTTATCACTGTTAATTAAAAAAAAAAAGTGTAGTGCAATTTTTTTTGTCTTTTGGTCATTTTGGACCAACCATGACCAAGTTTTGTGCCGGTATTTTTTTTTTTTAGATAATTTTTGATAAAAGATCTTTTTGTTCTAGATAATTCATATCAACGCTCTATTTTTCCGAGATAATTTTGCTAAATTATTTTACATAATCAGTTCTGGTTCATACTCAGTCCAGGGTGATTCATTTATGCAAGGTACGGATAATTTCCCATTATAACCAAAACTTTCTGCAAACGAAAATAGCGTAAAGTGAACCGACAATTACAATTAATTTTTATGGGGGACAGTTATGAGCGTTCTCAAACCAAAAAATGGTGATCATGGTATGTTGTGAGAAATTGAAGTATTGGAAAGTGCAGGAAATCGATGTGTAGGGGAGAGAGGGAGATGATGTGTGCTGCTTCTATAACGGCTTGCTGTAGAACGAACGGCAACTTTTTTTGTTTTTAGCCTTTTCTGTTTTTCCTAAAAGTAAAATAAATAAGTTGTTTTTGAAAATACATCTCACTGCAATCAAAGAATTCCCCAGCAACTAATCAATACTGGTCAATATGCAAGTTAATATCCGGCAGATATATTGCACAAGGCACTGCAGAGCCAAGTTTGAGGTTGTTTGGATCAGTGGTTCTCGAGAATTCTGATAGCAGTGTATATTTCGCTATAACACTCGCTTTGTGTCGGCCATTGAACTATGATATAACAATGATCTGCCTCGTGTAGTGTCACTGCTGTGACACGTCTCTAAAACGCTAGCTTCACGTTGGCAATTAAAAAATAGACGGTTTATAATCAATACGAATTATCTTTCTCGACTTATGCTTTTTACTAATCAATAATTATGGTTACACTCAAATATTTCATTCCAGATTGTTTTATATTACAATAACGCCATAAAGTCCAGCTTCTTCCTAATGTGCACTTTTGGAACAGAAAAATTGGATTTTCTACGTTGGGTGATTTTATGGGCAAGAATTGATATTTTCCTCCTTCATTAACCAAGTCAAACAGAGCATGACTGCATCTAATGTTTCCTTTATTTAATGAACTGAAACAACAGATACGCTTTCGGCGATCCGTCTTACCCAATTAGAACCTTCGCCTTTTCGTTGTCTCTAATTGGGGTTCACTGTCTGTGAAATTTCATGCCTCTCTGACGTGCCCCCGAATAATCCCCACCCTTCAATTTCGGAGTCTCATATACTTAACAACATGTCTGTGTCCACTGAAGCATTATTGGCGTCGTTTACCTGCAGGCAGGATGCCCCTTGCAATGAATGTCTCAACACAAAACGACAAAGCTGACCATGTTAACTCTGGTCAGCGTATTTCAAATTCTGAATTCTTTAAATTTTTACCAATCATACACAACATCATATGGAGATACCATAAAACAACACAGTGAATAAAAAGAAAAACGGGAGTAAGAGATATCATTGAATCTATTAAAGAAATCAAATGGCAATGGGCTGGTCATATAGCATGGATACCAAACAACTGGTGGACATCACGATTCACTACAATGATTCCCAGATATCATATGCGAAGCTGCAGCTGATAAAATATAGAACGGCGTTACGAACTAGACATGTTTGGAAAGTAGTGACTCCACGTCGCCCATGATAGAGAGGTGTAGCGGATCTTGGGTAATCTTGATGATGTTTGGTATCAAAGAAGACAATATTGAATATTCGCTTAATTTCGTTTACCAATGATAATTCCTCGTTGGTATTTCTTTGTTGTCGATAGGCTTTTTCGGGCGATTGGAGAACTTGTTGCTTGGGTTATTAACACGACGTTCCGGCCGATCCATTCTACGACCTTTTTCTGTACTCTCCGAATGTAATGGTGATAAACAGAGTTTTATTCAGAATTGTTGCAACACTATAACGTTGAGTTCGGGTGAAATCATTTTCTCACTTTGTTAGGCTTGGATTTCCATACTTTGTCTTTGATGAGTAACACACTGCATAGTTGTAATAAAGAAACGGAAACAGTGTTACGGAGAGTAAGGGTTCAATTTGGTGTTATACTCCAATGATAATTGAAAAGAAAAACGAACTTTTGGAACTTTAAAAATGCTTTTTTCTGAAAACATTTACCCTGGAAGTCCATAGAGAATTAATTCTAAAGTTTTTCAAAATGTTTCAGGACACGAACATCTTCAATTGATTCATATTTACCAAACTGTCACATACATCAGAGCCCATTAAATATAGATTAATTGTGTATTCGGAAAATATAGCGTTTTTAGTAGTTGTGAGATCATTGTGGTTACATTGAAGCAAGTCATTTTGGTTCTCCTTATTGTTTTGGATGTAAAATACGGTACCCAGAGACAGCATAAATGAATCATCGTCATTTCACCTACGTATAAGGGAAGATTACCTGTTTTTTAGTGTACGGGTGTAGAATAAGGTAGATGAAAACAGCATTCAAAGAACGTTATTTTACATCCATACAAGCAAAGATTACTTTATATTCAGTGCACCTTGGGAATCGATAAAGATATTCAGAATATTTTTTTGCTGAACAATAAAGCATGAGAAAAATAAGCAAAATATACCTTGAAACAATGACATTCTCTATTATTGATGTATAAGACCTTTTTAAGTAATGTAAGAGTGAACAAACAAACACACACAGAGACCCACAGGTACACACACACAGACACACACACATAAATTTATCTCCCTCTCTCTCCTCTTCTTTCTCTCTCTCTATCTTAGACGTGAAGGTAAAAAGAGAGAAGTCTAATTCTTCTCCAAAAAGTGTGAATATTATGACAAATATTTTCTGACACATATTTTCCCCCTTAAGACAAAACATTGTCTAGACAATGTCAAAATTTTGCGTCAAACTTAATTAATAAAATAAAATATATCCAACCGCCTATGAAAGCGCATACACACACCCACGTACAAGCGAACACATATACATAGACGAAAATACACACATGCAGGCATGCTCGTACACAAACTTATTTGGGTTCTTATTGGAACAATGAATAGATGTTTTGATTATCCTATCTACGTACAATTTCTATGTATACTCATAAATATATATATATATATATATATATATATATATATATATATATATATATATATATATATATATATATATATATATAACCATGCTCACGCGCAAACACAAATGCACACGGGCATCTTATCCTATATAAGCCAAATATGTAAATTTTGTATAATGGTTGTCTGTCTGCCCAGAGTCCTATTATAACCCAAACAATATAATGGATTGATCCATATGGAATATTTTAACAGACCTAAGAAGACAATGAGAGGGTTGTAAAATAAGACGGTCTGTTGCCATAACAATTGACAATTGTGTCATAGAAACGCTGTTCCTTTGAAACGAAAAGTTGAAGACAAGAGTGCGTGTACAACTGGAAGATGAAATCTTCATTGAGTGGGCGAGTGAGTGAGTGAGGTGAAGAGAGAGTGATTTATCGAGGGAGTAGGTGGATTAAAGAGAGATTCAAGTGATTCCGTCAGTCTTTCATTCTCTTTCCCTTCCCTTCGTCTTCTTTTAGATCCAGCCAACTCTGTGATAACATCGCCTACACCGAGAAAGGAGAAGCACAGTTGCTAGATAGTTGGATATTCTGGCCCAAAACTTGCAGGAATAACCAAAATAGTCAAATACAATAGTTATAATGATTGTTTATAAAACATTGCAATGATCTCAGCACACACACACACACACACATACACACACACACACAAATGCAAAATACAAAATTAATACACATCTTGCTCTTGTGGGAAGTAAATAGGGTGGTCCTTAATGCTTATAATGCTTATCCCTTCATGAAAAAAAAAAAAACTCATTTTGGACGGGTATATGCTAATTATACTCTCGAAACTGGGCTATGGCAAATCAGCAGCGAAACTCAATATCAAATATTAAATTTATGGGTATAAATTCAAATAAAACTGATTTAAATGCACCAAAAAACTTGAACTGTGTAAAAAAATCGTTATAAGACAAAACGTTGAATTAACGCGGGTCATGGGTGTTTTGGAGTTATTTATTGAAAATAACTAAAATTTCTTTCAACATTCCAAGATGGAAAGTTTATTTTACTATAAATGATGGCTTAGTTCTGTAAACGAAGGTTAGTTGGAAGTGTTTCCCTCTATAGGAGTATCATTGGCGGTAGTTCCTGTGTACGGAATAACAATCCAGCTTGGGAATTTTAAGATGAGATGCAACTTGGCCATAGTCGGCCTCACATTTCAAAACAACGGTTTGTATCTCATGATCCACTGGGGAGGTGGAGATAGGAGCTAGGTCCTTGGGTCGAAAGTTTGACAGGAATGTCTTTCTCTTGGCATATGCAAGCTAACTATGGAGGTCTGACCCCGTTTGTTGGAGTATTCAACAGCGAGGCTGACATGTGGATTAAACCACAGGAAGGGAATATTCCGTTGTTGGCAGATGCCAAACTGATTCATTGTTATACCTTCGTATGCTTAATTTACGAGTCAATTATTTCTGAATAGCAGTTAATTTTCGAAGGGTTTTTATGTCTTATATAGAATTAGATATTATAGGACTATATATGAAATTTTCTTGTGGGAGTCATCAATTGTTCACCTAGTAGTTATTTTGGAGATTTAAAAACAAAAATATTATTTTAACATGGCTCCCAGGCAGTGTCGCTTAAACATCACCTCCGCTCAAAGTTAGATTTTTGTTTTTAACTAGCTATTCATCGATAGCCCCGTGTTGTGATACTTGTTATTTTATATAGGGCAATCATAAGTGTTGTACATAGACATTATCTTATACCACACAACACTGAAGCAAAATGATATATATATATATATATATATATATATATATATATATAAATATTTATATATATATATATATATATATATATATATATATATACTACACATCACTGAAGCAAAATAATATATATATATATATATATATATATATATATATATATATATATTTATATATATATATATATATATATATATATATATGTTGGGCACTTGTTAAGTGAGGTAACTCGTTCATTGTAAGCTCATGCAATGCTCTTCCAACATGGAATGTGGCACTCTGGTTGACGGGGAATATATGCATAAATAATGATATTGCTTAAATTCAACCTTGCTGACCGTCCAGTTCCGTGGAGTAGAGGGAGGATACCAGACTCTGTGTCTGATGCTAAAGTTTCGATCCTGCCTCGCGGTACTGGATAGGATAATGCATAGTCTATAGCCATACCGAAAAGTTGATTCACTACATGAATACGTTTGGGCCTCTTCAAGCTATTCTGAATTTCGCCTGTTGAAGCCCAAACAGGGCAGAAACATAAACATGTTTGAGTAGCTAATCTACTTTCTACTCCATTTCCAGCTCTACACTTAACTAACTTAACTTAGGTTTAAATTTGAATGTATCAATCACTCAACGAAGAAATCCATCACATATTAGATATTGCTCTATATTACATTGCAAACCTAATTTGTACTCTCTCTCTCTTCCCCTCCCCTCTCTCTCTCCATATATATATATATATATATATATATATATATATATATATATATATATATATATATATATATATATATATATATACTGAAAATACGTCTGATTCAATCTATAAATCTATCTACATATACATGTATGTTAAATAAATCTACCCATCTTTTGTGTGTGTGTCTCTCTCTGTGTCAGACTGCATATTTCTCGCTGTTTTGTTGCTTGATTTTTCCCCATGATAAACCAACAATTTTTTTCTCTTTCAATTAATTTCAAAGTTGTAAATAAAGTCATGTCTGCTGTGTTGCCAGGGGAATCGGTATTAAGGGCGAATATTCTGCGAAACCATTCCTCGAGATAAGTCTTCACCTATAAAGGGTGTTGCAAAATTTATTTCAAAAACTGTCAATCTCCAAATCTGTCAACATACGTCTCTTCAGTTTTTAGGTTGTGCTGGCTATGGCTATGTATTTATTACGCGTGCGTGTCGCACAAATAGAGCTAGAGGGACGGAAAAGGGAAATTTGCTCCATATCATGTCAAATTAAAACTTGTTTTTGCTATATAAAATCATCCCTGAATAGGCTTTAGAGGGCAAAGGTCCAATTTAACATGTAAGCTTATGCTGAATTGGTCACTCAATTTGGGCTGGGCAGTATTCACAATCATTTTTCTGAAATTTCAGGTATCTATAAATGATCACTGGCTAAAAAAAAAGAAGAGTAACTTATTCATTATCCACTTTTTTTCAAATGATTTTATTGATCACCCCAACACAGCATGCTGCAAAAATATATTCGTCACATAACAGTTACTATAGGGTGACTAATCAGATGTGGGTTTTTTTATATCTAAAAATTACAAAATTAAGCTATTTTTTTGCATTTTGTGTTGACGACTAGTGTGATTGCACCAAGAACAGCTAATTAACAGAAAAAAAAATATTTGCCAAATAATTCAATTCGGCTCCTAACTAATATACAGAAACCCATTTAGATAGATTGAACCTTCGTCCAAATGACCTCATTTCAAAGGCACATTTTTTCAGTTCTGTAATTGATGGCAATAACTTTGAAAAACATGTTTTTAGGTGATCCGTATTTGATTGGACGTGCTTGATTATGCAAATATTTCGATAATAATAGACATCATCATCAGCCCCAAACATCTTTCTTTCCTCTTAAGAACTTTGGCTTTTTCTTCCTATGATTCCATCAAGAATTCGTCGATGGCGCTGGTACAAAAAAAAGGACATTCTGAATGATAAATATTCGAATGTAAATGACAACGCTTCTATCTATGTAAATACCGTTGTCACTTTTGGTACAGATGTCTGTACGCACTGTCACGTTATTCCAGACTGATATATAGAATTAAGAAACACAACTGCGATTCGATTGCATTATGCAGACTTTCGTAGACTTATGATATACACATGATCTCTAGCTATAGAGATTGAATAAATAAGAGTCTGAAGTACTGTCATTCAGTAAGATTGGTGAGAAAAAGCGGGCATCATAGCAACAGAATTTCCTAGACGGACAGCCTAACCCTAAAATATGTAAAAAAAAAAAAAGAAAAAGTCACCGGAAATTGTTGATAAATTTGACTAGTAAAGTGGACATTTGTAAAGCGTTCAGAGGTCTTCAATTACAAAATATATATGGATTTAATACTTCATCATCATCATCATCATCATCATTATCATCATCAGTCTATTAATGTCCGTCGTTGGACACGGACCCTCAATAATTGATTATTTGATTTTTATTGCTGTATTTACTCGAGTAAAATACGACCTCCGATGCTACGCTACACCCATTTTTTGTAGCTAAAAATTAATTATATATTTTGTCCTTTCATCTCTATGAATTTAAAAACACAAAACACTAAATTAAAAGAGTAAAGCATCAACATTAAAACTGAAATAGTTCCTACTTTCGCCCATTAACTTCAGGTTTCATTTTACCTATATATCCAATCACTGTATATCTGTTGGTTTGTTACTACGATACAGCAAAATACACGACATACAAGTGAATATACAATTCTGTCACTGATCGGTCTGCCTGAACAGACTCGACCAGAATTATGACACAACTATCCAGTTTACCAAATGTTAGCTTCTCTTGAGCGATTTTGATGACGTGTTTAAAATGGGTGGTGGGGAGATCGTAGGTCCTTTGCCTGAAACATTGTTAATAGCTGATTTTAAGCTAAACGATAACCGGTAGTGGAAAGACCCTATCGGTTGCATGTTCGATTCTCTTAGCAGCCCCATTGTCTTTGATTGTTTATTCTATTTTCTTTGTGTAGGTCAAGTGATATACTAACTTGACATCATCACCGATACATTAACTGTGTAATGACGGGAAATCATTTCAAATAAGACTTTCTTTATAATATAGCAATATTTAGCATAATTCTTTCGGATTGTATATCTGTTTTTCGATACATACGCACACACATGTACATATCTATGCATGTATGAATGTATATATATATATATATATATATATATATATATATATATATATATATATATATATATATATATATATATATATATAAATATAAAGCCAGTGAGAAAAGAAGGCAAATACACCAATATATCTATTAGCATATTATACAAAAGCATATACATATACGAGTGCCGTCCTAAAAGAAACCGAATTTTTCAAACAGCTCACAAATGAGAGGTTTTAGCATTCTCGATGCTGAGTTGATGTGTAACAGTGGTCAGTAACGTGGATGCGTTGCAACTGGTGCTTTTTCTCTCCAGGGTAACGAACGTCGATCACTTTGATAAACTACATTCTGCAATCCGTAGAAATCGCCACCTGATTGCATGCAGGGTTTTCAAAACAGGAATATACCTATATATATGCGTGTGTAAGCATTAGTACTCATTACAATGTAAACCTGATTACTAAGGAATCCCTTTAGAAGGTCACCAGACTTCCCTCAAACTCTATTTCTTTAAATAAAATTACTCACTCTTCAGAAATGTCATGTATATCTCGGACATAAAGAAATAATTAGTCCTTGTTTCTTCGTCTCTTGTTTACAAATATGCCAAGGTTCATATCACGCTGGGCTTATTCCACGATGTAGAATGACATTTCTCACGACAGAATTTTCTTGGGCGTCAAACTTTACTGCAGATAAAGAAATGTTGACTTTCGTTCCCAGAAGAAAGAAAACTGATCAATTAGACTAGAAAGCACCTAGAGACCTCACACCTCTGCCAACGACGTTATTAGGGGGAGTAAATGAGCATAGATTCAGTCCAAAATGAAATCACTTCTTCTATAGGCTATTGTAGGCCGTTCCATAAAATATAATTGAATTTGATTGAAAGGTTTTTGAAGATATTGTGTGGATAGTAATGAACGTTTTTTCATATCATGTGGTTTGGACATATACCTGCAGAGTAGGGGAGGTAATTTCATAAGTAGCCCTAAAACATTACCATTTCTTTCCTCATCCCACCGCCCACCCTATCACAAATTCCATTGAAATCCATTCAGTATTTTCTAAGATATCATGTAGACAATTATCAAATTTTGATGATATTATATGATGTGGACATTTAATTACGTTGTAAGGGAGATAATTGTGCGAGAACCTTTCAAAATTGCAAGATCAGTGCTTTTATAGCCTAATGTCCCCCCTCGTTCCACAAGGTCATATTGAAAATCATTTTGAACTTTTTGAGATATATGTACAAGACGAAACAGCAATATTTTGTTGTTTTGCCATATAACTACGACGCAGGGGAGGTGAATAATCATCGGTCCGTTCAAAAATTTTTTCAGATTTTCTACAGCCTAGTTTCTGCATTTTTCCGGAATACCATTGAAATTCATTGGGAAATTTTTAGATGTTGTATGGATATATATGGAATTCTAGCGATATCATGTGGTTTGGATTTATAACTACGGCATATGAAGGGTAATTGTGCATGGAACCGCACAAAATTCCAATCAATTCTTTCGGAACTTTTTGAAAATTTTGTATCACCTTGTGGAAAGTCATGAGCGTATAAATAATTGTAATATGAAAAAGAAACGGGAAAATATCTCCCAGGAAAGGATTCCTGAATCTACCCCTCCCCGCCCCGATTCGATCACCCCTCTCTTGCCCACTAGACAAACCTTCCACCAGATTCCATCGGAATTGAATCAGAACTTTCGGAGATATCGTGTGTATAAACGAACAAAGAAATGAAAGGACATAGCCGAATACATATGTCTCTTTTTAATTTTGTTAACAGAGATGAATAAATATACCTTGAAGAATAATCCAGCCTTCGTTCATCCATTCACTATCTCTAATGACCCAGCCATACCAGTCAAATGGTTCAAGGGTATCAAAGGATTCAGGAGGGTTGAAACAGTCCTCTATAGCTCTATCACTTACGTTATTCACCGTGGTGTACAGATAGGTCTCTACTTTGGAGAATCAACAGGGGTTGTAACTGGAAAGCTCTTCACGTGATCCTCAGCTTTCGTTCATGTGAACAAAATGAGAATCATCATCAGTCCTCTGGCGTCAGTCATTGGAACTTACCTAGGATTTGCCCGACCTCTTTATCATGGGTGTCGCGAAGTCAATACTTTCTGAACATGTGTAATCAGTCGGGCCATCTCATTTTCTGTCGGCAACAGTCTTGCATATGATCTCTGGGGATCCACATTGTTAGTCATGATGTCCAGCAGATGTCTGATATAATCTTCGAACATCGCCAGCTTACTGCTATTGGATTTTTTTTGTGGATTCTTCAACTCCTGTCCTCTCTCTAATATACTGTGCTAACTTGTGATCTCTCCATGTGTAATTGAGCATGATTCTCTCCTGTGCACGTTGCAGAGTTTTCTAGCTGAATCTGCGCAGCCAGTACAGATGACACATAGACAGATAAATAGATTGAAAGACAGCAAGAACCACTTAAAAACTGGAAAAAACTTATGTTGGCAGTCTTGATCGACGGTTTTTGATGGAAGATTCGGATACTAGACCGAATGAAACGACATGAAATTGAACGGACTCGTCCAAATATGTAATCTCGTCCAGAGTTTCTTGACCTTTTTCCCTCATGTCCCACCCCTACAGCTCAAAAATGTTAATGTTCCTTTATTTATAAAGAATAAAAAATTAATTAAACATCGTGTGGCAAAAAAGACATGTACTAGTATATTAGGGAATTAACTAAAATTCATGTAATTTCTTCATCGTTCAAAATTTAGTATCTCTTAGTTAAGTATTAGTTACAATGAAATCTATCGTAAATTAGTGATTAACAGCAATTGATGTAATACTAGTATTATACAATAGGGAATCAATTAGTCAAGCTTTAAGACAACTCAGTTTTTAATCATGGAAAGCTTTTTGCTCTTCACTCCCAAATACAAGTATACAGCATATTCAAATCGCGTCTCCACGTTAAAAATCATTTATCTAGCCACGACCATCCTCGTTGAACGATGTTTGTGAAGATTCTATCCAATCCCGGCATTTTGAAAGCAAGTTAAAAAACTGTTTATTCTACTGAATCATTTTATTTTTCTATTTTTTCCTGTCTGCGTCCGAGATGATTGGATTAATTTCATGAAATTAACACGGTTTGTACATTTTAGATTTCACCAGCTCAATTAATGTGATATCAAATGAGAGGGACACAAAATATTGACACTCTCAGAGATTTCTACGAGTCGTCACAAATGCTAGGTTTTCTAATCAGGATTTACTATTCTGCATCTCCCTGATTCGAAAATAAGTAAGTAAAGTAGACCATGAAGAACCACTGTAGGTTGGTAAGCTTTCGGTTGAGCAAGCTCAATTTTGGAGAACAAGAAATAACTATTAGTCCTCAAAAGAACGGGTTTATTATCAATAATATCATTACACACTTATGGAGCTGAAACGTGGAATCTAACCAAAAGGTTGACCCTCAAACTAAAAACCATGCAATGTTCAGGAGAGAATCGTGCTTATTAGATAAAAAAACAAAACAAAATAAGACAGGAGCCAGAGATATAGAAACACTTTGAAAACTTACATGGCAATTGGCTGGCCATATTGCAAGAATGACAGACGACTGCAGAACATCATGACTCACAACATGGATCCCCAGAGATCATATATGAAAATGTGTCTGGCACGAGAAGATCCGACAAACTAGACATGTTCAGAAAGTATTGGCCTCGCGACGCACATGATAGAGAGGCGTAGTGGACCTTGAAAAAAGATTGTCCAACGACAGATGTAAAAAAAAGCTGTTGCTGGTGTTGATGAACTATCTACAACTAGATGACCCTGTTACCCGATTCAATGATGGTCTTGAGAACAACTGGTAGTACAACATCGAAACGTTGAAAGTGTAAGCTCAATATGACCCTGACAAACACAGATGATGTACCGTACCCAATAGGACTTTATCCCCTGGGGTGTGGTACCGCTCTGTGAAGACAAGTCTCAGGATTTGTCCTGAGACTTACAGCCCAGCGCTCTAATGTCTTCGTGGCAATAGTTGCTGGGATCATTAAAAATCTTCAAAAGTTCCTACCCCCATGTTCGCGTGTGTGGTATCCCCGCGTCGAATCGAACTCGTTTCAACTCCGTTACTCTTGAGGTTTAAGGTAATGAAAACTTGTCATGACTCACGGATGCAATTAGTAACATTGATGATTGGAGACTTTCAACGTCATTATTTTTTAGTTCATCACATAAGACAATCAAATTTGATCTAATTGGCAGACTTATATCTATGGTAAAACGAGCCTTATTACAGACAACCTCTAAATCTTCTTGTCAAGATTTAGAATATGTGATAATAAAGCAATTTCTTTTTTGAGAGATCATTTGATGTTCACGTTGATCTAATGACTATGCCATAGAATTAATTGATAAGAGAAAACAATTTTTTTCGGACTGAAATTAAATTAACTCTATCAGCAGCAGCAGCAACAACATTTTAATGTCCGTCCTCAGACACGGACATACACCAAGATTGATATCTATCTATATTATAGGCAAATATGCAAATTTCTCCTCTGTTTGTTTGCGCATTGATCTGATTGGTTAATCTACTTCCTTATTATGATATAATAATGAAGATTGTGTCAAAGAGAGCCTTGAAACTTTACGTCCGATGATCCTTTAAAACAGCTTGAGTTGAGAAATTGAGAACGAAATTAGGATACTTGAATCATTAAGATTAGAATACCTGATGAAATAGATGTAGACTTCCTACTGCTGATTTATACATAAGTAACCACATCATTTATATCACGAATCTATATATATATATATATATATATATATATATATATATATATAGAGAGAGAGAGAGAGAGAGAGAGAGAGAGAGAGAGAGAAAAGAAAGAAAGAAAGAAAGAAAGAAAGAGGAAGGAAGGAAGGAAGGAAAGAAAGAAAGAAAGAAAGAAAGAAAGAAGAAGGAAGAAAGAAAGAAAGAAAGAAAGAAAGAGGAAGGAAGAAAGAAAGAAAGAAAGAAAGAAAGAAAGAAAGAAAGAAAGAGGAAAGAAGGAAGGAAGGAAGGAAAGAAGAAAGAAAGAAAGAGGAAGGAAGAAAGAAAGAAAGAAAGAAAGAAAGAAAGAAAGAAAGAAAGAATGGAAGGTACTAGTGTTCAACTAGTAGGGTCCAAAAGATCAGTCAGAGATATCTATTCCCGGGACCGAGAAATGTAACTATGAACAAAAATTTTACTAAAATCAAACTGCTTGGACCATCCCATAAGTCGGAAAGAGACACCTAACAAATGTTTGAAAAAAATCGATCAAACCATAAATCGAACGCCTGATACACCCGCATCTCCACCCGATTATTCACAACCTACCCGATAGAAATTTTGTTACTACGAAACACATCAAGCATTACTTAAGGGTGGAAATTTCATATCTGATGATATCGCACTTTAAAAATGATTTGATCAGAAAACTCTTCATCAGACATTTACCCTATGATTCACTCAGTCACTGAACGGCATCCGATATCATTTATATTATCATAATAGTTTTTTTTCTGCTCGTGGGTTTGTATTTGCGTATGTGTTTCCATAGCAGTAAAAACGTCAGAGTTTTGATAGTCCGACACCTCCAAAGAGTTCTAACCAGAAGAATAAAGCAATTTTGAGTGATTTTCATCTGATACACTTTCTTTTAGGGAGATTCAATTTCAAATGTATTTATCATGTTGAACTAAACACTTATTTTGCATTCATCGATTATGGAGTCGTAATAAAATGTTGTGACTTCATAAGAGAATATTCACTCTGATCCCATTTTGAAGTGAAGAAGTTTATTTTAATGACACTTTTTCAACCTGACCTCATATTCTGATCACAAAACTTTGAAAGTTCCTTTTTTCACCTGATTTCATATTCTGATTACTCTATTTCTAAAATAGAAGGGAAACATTGTTTTTCTTTTCGGGGTCAAAATGAGAGAATAATCGAATAACAATCAGTCAACAGTAGCAACACTAGTAGTAGTAGTAGTTGTAGTAGTAGTGGTAGTTAGCAACAGCGTGCAAATGAACGCACAGGCAAGTACAGGGCCAAGTTTGTCTTCATGCACTTGCATTTCCCATTTCTTCTCTATCTTTTTGTTTTTGTGACAGACTGACATGTTGAAAATATAAAATAGACTAGTTATTTTCTTTTTGTTATAATATCCTCCAAAAATTATGTTTTCACTAATTTTTCTTTGAAAATTATTTGAATGAAATGAATTTATTTTAATTGATTTCTCGAAAGATATCATATTAAGAAAGAAAATCCAATTTTTATCCTTGGGAAACTAGATTACGTAATTCAGCTGAGGTGAAGAAACGTGTAACTTGGATTAGTGGATCAAAAGTGACGCGATCGAAACCAGAGTGCGACGAATGCAGTAAGTGATCGCTGATTGAATCACTGTTCGAAAGTGAGGTGACTCGCCGAAGTTGAGTGTGTGATCTGAAACACCTTTGCCGTACACTTAAAATCCTATATGTCTGCCTAAACGCACAAATACGCACACAAATACACACTCACATAAACACACACAAACGTAAACACATACACAACATAAGAGACAGAGAAGGGAGAATGCAGTATTGATATACAGAAAGCTCAGTGATTTAAGAGCGCTTATAACTAATATGTCGTTATAAGGGAGGGTAATATCGAAAAACAAAAAATTACATAAAAGTACTCCTTGATGTCCCTTCACATGCTCCATATACGGTCTGGAGGTGTGTGAATAAAAAGAATGAAAACAAATTGTCTTAAAAATAAAGCAGTGACGTCTTCATGGGTCTTGCTGCGAAGTGATCACTGGTAATAGTATTGCAGTAATATAAAAACGAACATACCATTAGAAAGTGAGTATCATTCAATAATACCGTTAAAACTAATGTCTGCATAACGAACGTTGACTGCATGGAGAAGAAAAGATCTGGACTTGAATGCTTATTTTCAAGTCAGCAGTACAATTCTAACCTGAAAGATTCATGTAGAACGTTAGTCTACCAATTTTGCTCTGATCTGACCAAATGGTAGACTGAGCCCGGGTTAGTAAATTGATATACTCGTTCATGTTGATTCTTATGTATTAATGTAACACCAGACAACTTGTTTATCTTCAAACAGGATATATGTAAAAAATCGCAACATTTGAAAGGGAATTAAATCATTAAAATAAACATTCAATTAATCAAATTTACGGTCAGCTGATTTGCTGATACATTTGACTGTATTCTAGCCAATCAACTGACAACAAAATGAGTGAGTTTCCTTTTTAAAATTTGCTTATCTCGACATAAACCCTGTGTATTCAAACACATTTATATTGGACAAACCCACTAACAGCAACCTGTGTAATAGAAGTGATTCCATATCTTATGTGCAGAGTTGCTGTCTGTAGCACGCTTACCAATCCTAGCCCTATGATAATATCATATGTGAGGTTTTGAAATTTTTGTCATTTTTTTTTTCACTGAATTTCCTTATTTTGTTTATGTTCTTTCTTACTAAAACTGACAGATAATTACTCTACAACCATGAAACAATGATCTTGAATGGTAAATAAAGAATGAGAATCTGACTCATGATGTTTATTAAACGGTCGTTGAATAATGATCTGAGAGCTGCATTAAAAAGTAATACACATAAAACAGAAGAACGACACTCCATAACAGTCAATAATTAAACAACCCTAGCATCAGAATCCGAAGTCATGTATAAAATATCCATCAAAGAGTGAATATGGTCTAAATAAATTCTATCAATGACATCACTGACATATTCCCCGGGAAAACATCTGAAATAATATAAAGACATCTAGAAACATCTACTTTCCAGAAAATCTAACTATTATCAATAAAGCTGTCAAAATGAGACTTGTAAAAAGATCAAAGAAGCTGCTTTTCCAAAAAATAAAGAATAGACTTTAAAATGGCTCTACTGGAGTATTTGTACCAATTTTAGGTCTGTAGACAAAACTGCATGACCAGGAGCGCTGGAATACACAAACACATTTGGAAACTCGCCAGCATGAGCAAAAATTAAGGAAGATTGAAACCTCCGTCATCTTTGATTGATTGGTTCTTCTACAAGTAAAAAAAATATCGTATGCGTTTTTAGGGTTTGCAAAGCTTTTGGATCTACTTGATTTTGTTGCTATGTCCAACTACCTAATCTGCACATCTGCCTGACAATTTTATGTATATGTGTATGAAGAATTATATAGATTTTCATCTAGGAAAAAATCTAGATACTTATCTATTCAGTCACATTTGATGGCCAAATTTAAAGATCTTTTCAGTTCAACAAAAACTCTTTTCTCTTTCCACATATTTTGCTCTATCAAAATTCAGCCTAATGGCTGAAATAGTTGCGTTTCACTATCTATTAAACGTTCATGATGAAAATTTTAAATTTTGCTTATGCCCTTCACTCATTAAGAAAGAAAAATGTTTTGTTTTTTATTTTTTTAAAAGTTTTGCCTACTGGTTGAAAAAGTTGCAAATGTACTTGTCATGTATACAGCTCGAACTTTTCATAGTGGGAGTTTAAAATATTTGACACATTTGGATGATTTATAGTTTGTGATAGTCCCCCAAAATAGCCTAATCCTACAAGCTGCCAAAGGTGATACACACGCACACACACACGCACATACATACATGTACTCATGCACACACACAATACCCTCGCTTTCTTTCACATACACACATATATATATATCTATATATACATCCATCCATATATATATATATATATATATATATATATATATATATATATATATATATATATATATATATATATATATATATATATATATATATATATACATATATATATATATAGATGGATACCTCATAAACTTCGAATGACTTTCTAATCAAGGCTCTATGGAAGGCACCCAGAATGCACGTAAATTATCAGTATTTGTCCTACAATTTAAATGAAAGACATCTGCACACATAAATATAAGTTAGTCTGTGTTTATCGAAGTGTAACTGTTACGATAGACGAAACTGCTAAGACCCGGGTGGCGATTAATTAATGTTAAAATGTCTGCCATTCCTCCAAACGGCCAACTTGATTTCCCTACGTATTACTTTCCTCGGAATCAATATGTGTTTATGGTTCTTCAAAGTTACGGACGGACGGACTAGGTTTATCACATGTCTTCTGCATTCCACGTTCTCTTTCTATCAGCAGAAAAAATGCTCGATTGTTTTTTTTTTCTACTTCAGCTATCTTTACTTCTTTCTTTTTCATTCTCTCTCCTCCGCCCTCTTTTATGTTTCCTTTTGTCTTTCCACATTTTTTTTATTCTTCCTATTCATTTTCTTCTTCTTCTTCTTCTTCTTTTTCTTCTTCTTCTTCTTCTTTGTCTTCTTCTGCTTCTGCTCCTCCTCCTCCTCCTCCTCCTTCTTCTTCTTCTTCTTCTTCTTCTCCTTCTTCTTCTTCTCCTTCTTCTTCTTCTTCTTCTTCTTCTTCTTCTTCTTCTTCTTCTTCTTCTTCTTCTTCTTCTTCTTCTTCTTCTTTATGCCATTCCCTCTATGTTTCTTCTATAACCCCTCACATTTACAAGACCTGATTTGTTATTGTTGTTGTTGTTGTTGTTATGGTTGTTGATGTTGCCATTATTGTCGTTGCTGTTTTCCTTCTTCTTCTTGTCGTTGTTGTTGTTGTTCTCCTTCTTCTTCCTCTTCTCCTCCGCCTCTCTTATCGCTCTGCTCTTCCCTCTATGTTTCTTCTATAACCCTTCACATTCACAAGACCTGATTTGTTGTTATTGCTATTGTCGTTGTTGCTTCTTCTTCTTTTTCTTCTTTTTCTTCTTCTTTTTCTTCTTTTTCTTCTTCTTCTTCTCCTATGTTTACTCCCCAATTCCTAGTCACATGATCAGCTGTGTCTGTGGCTGAAGATGGCAATTAGTCACTAATCGAAACATAATCACTTGCTGCTAATTACTTTTAATGATTATCTTTTCTTCCCTTTCATGTTTTCAGGAAGAAAAATTAATTATATTTGTCGACTGTTAAATACTTCTCTACACAGTCTGTGTCCACTTGGTTTCAGCTTGAAAACAACAATCAAAGTCTCTATGTGCTACCGTTCTCTAATACATGCTGCAGTTGTAATAAAGTAGTGCATCTATCTATCTATCTATCTATGTCTTTCTGTGTCTCTTTGTCTCTCCCTCTTTCTCTCTCCCTCCAACCCCTCTCTCTATCCAGCATCTATACATTTGCATACGGATGTTATGTCTCTCTTTCTCTCTCCATCCATCCATCTATATATCTCTCTTTCTTTTATGTATATATATGAATACATATTTATATATACATATATATATGCACATGTATGTTATCTTTCTCTCTCTCTCTCTCTCTCTCTCCGTATATATATATATATATATATCAGTATTTTATCTATCAATCTATCTATCTATCTATCTATCTATCTATCTATCTATCTATCTATCTATCTATCTATCTATCTATCTATCTATCTATCCATGTATTTCCTCTTTCTTATTTTGTTTTCATATCCTATATTCATATCTATTCCTCAACCAGTGTTTCTTTCTTTCTTCCTCCTCTCTTTCCCTCAGTCTATCCGTCTGTTTGTCTGTCTGTCTGTCTCTCTCTCTCTATATATATATGTATGTATACATATATTTTTGTGTGTATGCGTGTGCTTTTTCTGTGTTAATACATGTTTTGCGACATTTCTTAAACACTGCATGTATAAAAGCTTCTATACAAAGGTGCATATGCTAATGAGAGCGCAGATGTCAGTGAAAGAGGAAAGGCGTGAAAATACCCGTAATAAAATAACCAGGTGCCCGCGCGGAAATCATGCAATTCACGTTAACTATTTTGATCCTCTGAAAATATGACTTCCCTGTGTGTATCGTAAAAATCTGTCCACCTGTTCACGTGCATATGAGCCAGGAAAACAAAATACGGAGTTGCCAAAAAAGAAAGATAATAATCGTGTTGGTTGACTCAGGGAGGGAAGGAGGATATCTACGAGATG
>OY735229.1:40829998-40879998 GCA_963457665.1 Thysanoteuthis rhombus
ACGATTCATGGAGCAGCTCCATTTTCTCCAATTGTTTATTCTATTCACGTTGTCAGCATCAAATGATACATTCACTACGTAATGACGGGAAATCATTCTAAATAAGAGTTTCAAAATATAATATAGTACCTAACATACGCATTTGAACGAATAGACATTTTGCTTCCAATAGCTTGGTTGTTAGAATAAGAAACAGGAACATTACACAAGAGGGACAAAATCTTATTGCAATCAATATAATAAAGTTTGTGTTTTGTCTCGTCTTGCACTGGAAATTTATTTTTTCAAATTGTTAAAAACCGTTTTTTTTAATATCCTCTTAAAGTTTGGTGCAGAATCGATCAAGGAGAGTGAAAAGGCGAACTTGCATTGTTTCTTTAACGAAATAGCCAAACTAGTCAAGCAGTTAGGTCCCCAACCTACTCATTAATAGACGCAGCAATCTTAGACAATAAAAACAGAGTTTTTGCTTGTTCAAGTACTGATGAACAGGACATTTTACAAAAACAAACCATCATTTTCATACAAACAAATATTTCTTCTTCATATAAACAAACCATCTTTCGTATGGTGAGTTCTGTCCCCTTTGTGTATGAATCTGTTGCGGCTTTTTGTCAGATTTAGCTTTGCTATGATAATTAGAAAAATATCGTTGAATTGAGATCTGGCTGCAGGTGAAAGAATTATACGTATATATCGAATGGGAAGATGTGTTCATACTAGTGTTCACAAGGTCATTGAAAGCTGGTGATGATACCTTTACTAGATGATGATGCAATTGATTTGCAATAAAGAATGCTGGAAAACTTTGCATCGATCTGGAATTGGTCAGTTGTGGTGAATTAATGAATAAATGAGCAGACGCTCATGACAAATATCCGAATGACCATTTTGTTTCAAAGTTGATATATTCATCATTTGGAGAAATCACCTTTCAATAAAAATCTATCCTACTTGAACGTCAGATGGACAAAGAAAAAATGGACACGCTTCCAAATTTAATAATTGAACAAACGTAGCGTCAACAATTGAAGTGTTGTAAAAGAAATTCAACCAGAGAATAAATATGCTCAGAATGAATTCTTTTAAAGACAAAACTGGTGTTTCCCACTTGAAAACATTTAGAATAGAGTGAAAAAGCAAAAACCAAATCCTTTAACATCCAGGTCTAAATGATAAACCTGTCAGAATACGGCCCCCAAAATGCCAAGGAACCCTTTTTTTTCCAAAAATGGAAAAAAAAAAGTTTTCAGAAAGAGCAGAGTACTGATGTCAATTTTCAAGTCTGTAGACAAAACAGTATGGCCAGGTGCACTGAAACACACACGCACACAAGCGAACAAACACTTACAAAAGAGAAAGAAATCCATAGAAATATGAAGAAGATAGAAGCCTTCGCCATTTTTAATGGCTACGGTTGTTCAATAAAAAGAAATCTATATCATCTATGTTTTGTTTCACCTCATTTCGGTTACTATCAATTAGTTAGCCTCAGGTCGATATTCTACAGCCGTATGGTGGGGAACATGGAGCAGATGTGAAGAATAAGCGGGTCCTATATAAAATCAGGATACAAAATTGATTTTTTTAAAGTGCAATTTTTCAGACGACACTGTAATCAAACTTCAATTAAATACACTCAAAACGAGAATGAAATCCAGGATTCAGAACCCTTTAACGACACAAATAAACATTGTCAAGAAATGGTTTCATTTCATCCTTGCTTTGATCAAATTGAATTAAATTTTAATTGCAGTAAGATGAAAGTTGCACTTTTGACTTCAATCAATTTTTTAGTCGGGATTTTACATTTGATCCAAATAAGCTAAGCGAAATTTGATCCGTTTTCCATGATGTTTGAGAGCCTATCTTATAGTGTGCACGCTCTACTGATTAGGCTAAGAAAGCTCTACCAATAGATGTTCTTTAGATTACGAATATTGTTGGGCAACCGTAACCACGTAAGGAGGCAAATGATTCTATCCCTTTTTATGTGTGTCAGTGGTTTTGTTTCAACACTCCTGACCATACTGATTTGTCAACAGATTCGGAAGTCATCTGCAGTACTCGAATAAACCTTTTCTAAAAATATATTTCTTAAAAAAAATCCTTTGGAAGCCTTATTCTGACGGTTTATCAATAACATTCCTAAAAATTGTAGATATTTATATTTTTCTGAAACTCTATCCATGTTCTCCGATTGTTAAAGTCAAGAACATAAGAAAAAATTATTCTGACCACATTCATTATTCGATGGATTTTTTTTTTACATAACTTCAAATTGTGATACTACGGTTGCTGTATTATTGACTTCGATGCCGAGTTATATTTCATTATTAGTTTGATTGTGACGACTCTACATCTATCTCTGTTAATCTGTTGCTTTTGATCGCAATTTTTGTTCTCAGGCTGATTCAAACCTGCATCCTCGAAAGTTATGATAGAAAACAACTAATAAACCGGAATGAACTTAAAAAGTTGTCATAAGATGTTTATTTTGAAATATTTATGATTTATCATATTTAATCCAATGAAAAAAAACGAAAAATATATTTTTGTATCATTTCCTTCATCGATTCCCAAGGCACAAAAATGTTCCTTCGTTTCCTCTCAGCTTGATCAAAGGCCTTAAAATAACGAGCTGATGGTTACAATGAAAATGAAAGGAATAGATATATCAGTCAATGATTGGTGATAGAAACTAACGCTTTATATGTGAGAATCGAAAAAAATTAGATCTAATACTACTAGGAGAGAAGAAACCAAACATCATGGCAGCGTTGTAGAGATAGCGAATAAACCCTTTTAGATATGTGACTAAGAAGAAATTTGTGTCCGTCTAATATCACAAGTGTAAAAGACCGGTAACGACATTGTATTATTGTAGAAAACAGAACAGATTTGATACAGACAGATGACTCTGAAACTCAAAGACCATCACATCTACGAATGGGAAATAATCAACATAGCAGCGTTGTAGAGAACGTAGAATACAAAATATAGCTATGAATTATATATAAGCATTTCATTTGCAGCTTGTTTTGAATAATACGTTATACTTGTAGTGTCTCCCTGTTGAAAGTCAAATAAATATGCGTGTAGTGCTGCAAGGTTTTACATCATCTCAAATATATACAATACATAATGATATATATTCATATCTATATTCATAACAGTGCTTCATACATATGTATGAACGCAAGTATACTTATGTATTGTATACATATATATATGTGTGTGCGTGTGGGTGTATAGGAGTTAGTCTAGTTAACATATATACATATACGTGTATAAAAACACATATATGCATATTTATGTATATATATATGTATATAAATATGAACTACATATATATATATATATATATATATATATATATATATATATATACATATATATTCCTGGGAGTGTGAGCCATATATGATTGTAGCTAATACAAATCTTTTAAGTTTGAGTGCCCCAGTGCTAAGAAGCGTGTCTCGCGTAATAATCTCAGACTAATAAGCATTGTATATATTCGTTTATGTTTGATAAAGACAGAATCGAATGCAAAATCGAAAGTGAAAGTGAAAGTAGAAACAATTGTATAAGCTGTATGGTGGGGAGAAGGCAAGGTTGGGATAGAAGGCCGAGCAAGAAAAGACGGGAAAGTACTGGCGAGCTTTTCACGTAATTGAAGTCTTCGAAGTGAACGGATAAAGGGAGGAAACAAGTACTTATCATCTCTGTTGTGTCTATAAGAGAATGTAGGTAAAAAGGGAGTGTGTAGGGTCGGTGACAAAATAACGGACTGTCGGGAAGCAAAAGGTGACGGAACGATGGTAGGAAGATTTACGGTGCAGTGTGTAAAGGGAAAGAGGTGTAAGGATACTTGAAGATTTAGATATTTGGGGAACTTGGTATATGGGAAAATTGTGTACAACACGATGGTCCAATGGTCGAAACATAAACCAACGAACACGGAACATCAGTTTCTTTTCAAATAAACATATGGTGTTCCAACAAAAAAACAAACATTATCATTTGCAAATTCAGTGGAATATAGTATTTTAGTCTAAGTGTCCCCAACCACTTTTGCACTATAGAGTCGTTTAATATTGATAATATTCTTGCAGCCCTACGAACGGGGTGTGGACGAAAGGCGTTAATAAGAGTGTGCTAAGAAGATATATTACGTTTCTAAAAGAGTTTAATATTGAAAGCACAATTTAGTAAAGAAAACTGTCGTTCATGTCTTCGGAATTGTTTTTCTTTAATTCATTCCATTGTGCTATTCTTCCCAGGTTTGACGCGTAAGTAAAATATATTTCTTAATAAGGTGCGTGTGAGGTGTGATAACAAACAGATAAAAAGTGCTGAAAAATACAGGTGTGCACTGCGTTGATCCAGGGAGGTAAACGATGATCGGTCCTTATGGAATGAAGAACGTTTTCGCAGACTGCAAAACTTTAGCGCTTTTGTCGCCGGTTCTAAACGTACAATAATGAAGACGGGTATTTCAGAGAATGATAAGCGTTTTGCTGACCCACGAATCCTTTTGGACGAAACGATTGTCTTCAGTTGGTGTTTGCTGCCAGAAAAAAACATTACTTAATTTCATGGATTGATTAACTCGGGCATGCCATGTATGCTATCCACATCCTAATCAAGGGACCCTCACAATAGAAAGCTGTTCACAGCCATGGTCAACAGAGAGTACACAATGACTCAGGCAGCAGCCGTTATTTTCATCCGAATAGGAAAGATCTTCTATTTCTTTATCGCTCCCCAGCTGACTTTCTTGTCCTTCACCAGTTTCCCTCATATTTTAGCATGCATCAACCATGTTGTGTTTTCTGACATTGTTTAGAAGCCGGGGAGTTTGAGAAGACGTAAAATAAACGAAGCACTAATTTGTTACCATGGCATTTTCTTTTTTTTCGTTTCTGATACTTCTCCGCTTTCACTGTAGACATATAAATCACAGGTCCTATCTTTTAGCGGTCTGTATCACTTCCCTAGGCAGCTCATCACGCAACAAAAGTGCAGCTGGCTCATATTGTTCTCCATCACCCATCTGTATCATTTCTTCACGGCCCAGGTAGCAACTGTGTTGAACTTCACTATTTTGATTACTTACCTAGGATCACATGTTTTTTTTTGTTTTCTTCTTTCACAGTAAATGTAACAATAACCTAATCCAGGTTTCTCAAGAATGTTCCACTTTCAGACGAGAAGAAAAGACTTTACTTGACATATCGGATCAGTGACTTCATTATTCGATTTACAGTTCGTGCTCTTTTTCAACAGACGGGTATTATTTAATAAAAGAAAAATTATTCTCTCAAAATCAAAGCGTTTCTAGACTTTGAGTGAAAAAGTAAAGTGTCACGTCTTGCAAGGAGTATGACAGCCTGTGACGAACTTCCAGTTTCTGTTGCATGTGTCAGCTTACTGACCCTTGCAAGTCTCAAGTCTGGCCAAAAAATAGGGCCTCATACCTACGAGTATTTTTATGACTACCTTTGAGCAGGATCCCAGCTCACTGAGGGGATGTCTCCACCCAAATCACACAGCCTAGAGTGTAGTCAATTAGCTGCTGAGTGCTCTGGGGAATTCGTGCTGATAAATAGTTTTCCACGCTCTTTGCTCACACCGGTTATCAAACCCAGAGACGTTCCGTGTGTGAGACAGACTTGCTACCCATTACGCCATCCAATCTCACCGGCATAATGTATCAGACTAATTAATTTCGTGTCGAAATAGGTAATTCCTTCAGATGGAAACCACTCGGGCAGTTTAGTCTAATGTTTCAGAATAATTACCAATTAAATAAAAACAAGAGAAATGCTCACAATTAATATTTTCTCGGGAAGAGATGAAAGAAGGGCCCCATAAGCTGTTTGAATAGTATTTCTACGAATGATATACAAAAAAAAAAAATGAATGTTTTGGGGGGTAAGTGTCTCTCAAAAAGCCCTTAAATCTTCAGTTTTTTCTCCATGTCCACAAATGTACAGCTATGAATCCCAGCCACTCTTATGTGCTACATTTTAATTCGTGAATTAAGCAGTGTTGGAGATACGATTAGGTTACCTTGATGAAAATACTACCTGCGATTATACACACACATACACACACACACACACACATATATATATACACATATATGTGTGTGTGCATGTGTGTGTATGTGTTTTTGTGTATGTGTGTCTGTGTTATGTGTGCATTGTGTGAACATATACATATACATGTATGTACATTCAATATTCATATATATATGTGTGTGTGTATATATATGTATATATATATATATGCTTGCATATATATCTATCTATCGATCTATCTATCTATCTATCTATCTCTCTCTCTATATATATATACATATATATTGGAAATAAAACAAGATTGGGAGGTACCCATTGTAATGAGTCAGTAGTTTACAAGTAACACACACACACACACACAAACATATATATATATATGTATATATATGGTAGTCATTAGCTAAATCTAGATGTGTTCTGTTGCATAATATCCCGATTAATATGCACCATTGTATGAAGTGAATTGAGAAGTAATGAGATTATGTCAAAAAACGTATTTGTTGCATAAAATGAATACTTTCTACCATTAGTCTGCAGTATCGCTAACCTCCCCTAGACAGATTTATTTTTTATACATCCTATTTTCTTCTTACTTACACGACATATATGTTCTAGTAAGGGGCATACCAAATGTTATCAGTGGTGTATAGGCCTTTGATTTGCCGACAAATCCGTGTGCAAGCTTCTTTAACGAAATAGGTGCTCAGAATGTGAATAAATCAGTAAGGCATGTACTTTAGAGCGAATATGCACTTTAAATTTTCTAACGGTATATATATATATATATATATATATATATATATATATATATATATATATATATATATATATACATATATATATATATATATATGTATATATATATATATATATATATATATATATATATATATATATATATATATATATATTTATATTGGAAGCAAGCAAATTGATCATATGAAATAACTATTTACAGGAGAAATATTTGATAAAAAATTATCTTATCATATTTAACTTTCTAGATTCAATCAGTTACAACATATTTTTACTGACTAAGTAATCAGTGAGATCTGGCCATGAAATTATTAACAGCCTTGAAAGAAAATCATCGACGGAAAGAACATTCGGTTACCTCCATCCAACTTGCACTCCTCATTTAATAAACCCTTGTACCTCAACAAATATATATTCGTATATATACTCTCAATTTACTCTACCAACACTCGCACAATAACCAGTATTGATCGATAGATTCTGTAAACAATATGGCGTGTATAACACTACTCCAGAATTTTTTTTTTCCAAAATGAGGCTACACGTCAGAAGCTGTCCCACAAACAAGGCTATTTCTTTCAGAGTTGCAGACCTTTACTTAGATAAAAAAGGCGAAACTGCAGGTCAAAGTCGATATTATCGACTTGAATAATTTCCTTGCCTTGCTTTTTCTCTGTCCCATCTCCAGCCTTCTTTTTTCCAACACTTCTCTTACGTCTGTTTTCCATTAATTCTTCTTTTATTTCGTGATTTTTTACTTTAGGCGAACATTTCTTAAGCACACCCTGTTTCCCTACTTTCTCTGATGGCTTACTAGATTCCCAATTTCTATTTCTCTCGCTTCAATTAGTTGTTTTCCTCCAATGGTAATAATGCAGACTTTAATCGGATTCACCCTCTGTTAACCTTTTCTAGTCATCACTTTGCTTGGAGATTGGGAAGAAATAAAGGGAAGTAATCGATGAAAAAGACAGATCAAATTAGAACACCAGATTTACCTCCCATTTCCATCTTTATTTTGCGGGAATATATGTCGACAGAAACAGATTGTATATACGTACACTAATTAATACCTGTGAACAAATTCATGGATAAATTTTTACGGTGAACTTGTATTTATTTATTGATTTTTTTGAATAAAGAAGAATGAACTTGGAAAGTGTGCATTGTTTGGAAAAGCGGGAAGGAAGTATTTTTTCTGTAAAACTGTAACCCCTAAAGTTGAAGAGTTCAGTGTTATGGATAGTGAACCATGAAAATCATGCAGTTCATTATTAAAGTACATTTACCTCTTTACCGTCAAGTATATTTTCCTATCGCTGTAATTCCAGTGCCAAGTTCTCGTGAAAACTTGATAAAAATAGAAAAAATTGCATGTTTAACTCGGTCTTATTTTCATACCTATCAACTAAGATGTACCAAGTATTATCTAATAAATATGATACCTAATTGGGATGAAACAAAATATCTGTCAAAAATAAACTATCATGACAAGTCACACCGTCCATGGTACTGGACTGACAGCTTTCTGAGACAACTTTTCTAACCTATGGGAGTGAGCAAGACTGCTTTCTTTTTTTTTTGAGTGCCCGGGATCACTTTTAAATACTTTTTGCTTTCAACTTCGGGAATCTGTCCTTAATTACTGTCGTCATTCACTGACAAAATTCTGAATCTTACTATGTAGATTTTAAATGATAAAAATACTTCTTAAAATAAGTCGAATTACGCACACACACACACACACACACACACACACATACACACACACATATATATATATATATACATATATATATATATATATATATATATATATATATATATATATATATATATATATATATATATTCTACACACAGCTGTTCCAAAATAAAACTGCACGTTAGTATTTAAACTTAAAATAACCACACAATCAAATACTTTTCAGGTAAAAATATACAAAACACAGTGCCTTGTAATCAAACGTTCCCTCTTTCCCTTCCCTTTCTTCTTCATCTTCAACGTGCACTGTAGGTTATCATTGGGAGATGAAGACGGCAGTTGGGGTTTCGTGGGTCGCCTCTGTAATGGAAAGGCCGTGGGACTTGGGTGTTCCTGCCACGCCCTCAATCCAATGCTTGAGAGGTCATCCTCTCACCCGGACAGGGGCATTTATGAGATTGCAGGCCCTGGATGCTGCTTACTTGTCATTCTTGCCAAGTGTCCGAACCTTTCAATTATCTGGTGCTGGAAGGATTCCTGAACTTCCCGATGCCCAACCGTTCATCCAGCGTCGAGGGAAGTAGGCAGAATTGGAAACTACTTATCAAAATGTTCGAATAACATGGCCCTGACAAAGGTTCGACTGGCCTGACTTGCCGGTAGTGGATTAAGAATCACCGAAGTGAAACCTTTTTCCTAAATAACTAATATTTGGTTTCTTGATAAAAAAAAAACAAAACAAAAACGACTGGAACTAAAATAAAAAGTAGTTGAGTAGCAGTAGATAAATGAAATGGTTGGTAATTTTGGAAAAGAAAAGCTGTAAATATTGCAGGCCTATAGGTGCAAATGAATTCTGCTCGAAAATGAAACTGTTATTTCGGGGTTCAAAATCGAGCTATCTTTTTTTCTTCTTCAGCTGACCGAAAATCCATCAATAATTTTCTCTTGAAGACCAAACGAAATCCTTACTCACAGATGGAGAGAGAGAGAGAGAGAGAGAGAGAGAGAGAGAGAGAGAGAGAGAGAGAGAGAGAGAGAGAGAGAGGAATGATTAAGCAGCCTGGGGCTGGCAACTGCTACCCACCTACTCTCCTCTCGATTCTTCTTCTAATCATCTGGTGACCAACCTTTAGCCCCTTAACCTATTGGCAAGGATCATTTTTCTCTACTGCTATCCCTTTTGCTAAGTTTATTCCTTCCTCTTTTAACATCATGATCATGATCATGATCATGATCATCATTGTAAGCGGCAGCAGCAGCAGTCTTATTACGTCTGTCGTTGGACATAGACCTTCACCAGGATTCGCTGCACTTCTCCATTGTGGGCATCGTAGAGCCAGTATTTTCTAAATTTGTCCAGTTCATCTATTCATCTTGTATTTTGTCAGTTTTGGTTTCACATGTGATCTCTGGGGATCCATGTTGTAAGTCGTGATGTCCATCGGTTGTCTGTCATTCTTGCAACATGGCCTGCCCATTGCCATATAAGTTTTCTCATTGATTCTATGACTTCCATTTTTTCCTTATAAACAGTGCTGCCTTGTGATCTCTCCATGTGAGGTGGAGCATGATTCTCTCGTGTGCACTTTGCATGTTTCTCAGTTTGTAGGTCTGACTCTTGGTTAGGTTCCATGTTTCAGCTCCATAAGTGACTATCTGGAGGATGCATTAGTTGTACACTCTTCTTTTTAGAATTATTGGGATCAACTTGTTTTTGAAGGTTCAACTCGCTTGATGGCTTTTAATTGATACCAGTACTAAATGATCATCTACCCCTTTCTCTTCTATTTTTCCCCTTGATTTCTTTCGTTCCTCACGCCACTAAAACTTACTGTATCTCTTTCTCACTTCTGCCATTAGAATCCTTATACATTGTCCTTTTTTACCAATGTATTTTAAATGAAATGTCTATGACTTGCTATCAATTTGTGGGGTTCCACGCGACCATATTTCATTTTTCATAAATTTATTCGAGAATGTTTCTATCATCTTTTTGTCGTCTGAAAAGGGTTAGTCTGTAACACTCACATACATACATATGAGTGAAGTCTCTACAGAGATTAAGTATGTGAGTAGAGTTCACATATATCCACGCGAAAAGTATCTCTAACAAAAGTATTATTTCTAGAGAGAATAAAATTTGAGAGAGAAGAAAAAAGAAATTGCTGTGTCACTATAGAGTGAGTGGTAGTTTCTAGGTCACTGCTTGATAAATTCAGCCTGTTATGGTAACATAAAAGGCGTGTTTCAGGGAAAAAATCATCTCGAATTGTCTGACCGTGGGGGAGATTAAAGAGAACACGAATAACGCAGGTGATCTCCAAACATGATTTTGTAAACTGTTTTGAAAAGTGGAGAGCCAGCGGGGATGAATGTATGTGCTCACAAGAGGAATTCTTCCAAGAAGATTAACCCACCATTGCCTCACTTGATCAGTTTTTTGTTCGTTGATATCAAACGACCAGATGCTTGTTTGTTGAGTACGTGTGGGATATACCATTGGAGCTGGATTATCAATCTCTCTCCAATACACTACAATCTTTTGAAACATAGAAATGGAGATATTACTTTTCGAAAATATTTCTTCATGTGGTAAATAATCAATGATGAAAAATCAATAGAAATAAAATTTAAACGCTTGATAAACCTGAATTTTAGAAATCGACAGAAATTCAATTAATTATTACAATTGAATAAAAACATTTTTAACGCATTGAATCCATAACCGAATTTATATATTGAAATGTTCCCTTGATAAAAATTAGAGCCGTACTTTCTCCTTAATGTGATTATCACACCAATTTGAAATCTCAATAGAATGCTGCTTGATCTTGAATAAGTTTTACATGTTTTAAAATATAATTCCCTGGGAAATTCAAATCAGAATATCCATAGCAAAGAATATGTATATATAGAAGTAGCAACCCAAGGGAAATTATGAATCAGTACCATCCACATTTTGGGATGATCAATTATTAAGTTAGGAAAAAGGTATGGTTGATGAATAAATCACTCCTCTCGATTTTTGTTGGGCTGAGATCACTAAAAATGTCTGAATTTTTGATGCGGGCATAAATTAGAGATCAATTTAGCGGAAGCTTACATTGCATATTAAAGTGTTCTTCCGGAACAAAAAGTTATTTTTTAGAGCAATTTTCAAAACACATTCTCTGTACAATTTGAGGGGAGTGTGTGTTCAAAATTTCAAGTCTCTACCATGAACGGCAAGACATGGGTGAAGTTCGGATAGATATATAGATATATACGTATAAATGAGAGGAAACTTGAATAACATGTACTCAACAACAGTGATTTATCTGGTCTCTTGTGGGTTGCGGTGATTGATATAATTTGAATGCTTGAAAAACCTGAATTTTAGTAATCGATGGAAAATCAGTTAATTATTTAAATTGAATAAAACTCTTCTGTCCCATTGAATCCATAATCAAATTTATTCATTCAAATATTTCTTTGATGAGAATTAGAGCCATATTTTTCCTCTAATGTGGTTATCACTTCCATTCGAAATCTCAGTAAAATGCTGCTTGATCTTGAAAAGGTTTTAAATGTTTTAACAGATAATTCTTTTGAAAATTGAAAGGGGAATAGCTAGATTATAAAATATATATGAATACGTATAAATACATATATATATCACATTATTTGTAAGAAATGGATACATAATCAGAGAGAAATGAATAAAATGCGTCATATTACTTTGAAAGCTAGACGGCAAAAGGAGAATAAACAATCAAATAAAAAATGGCTATTGCATGAATCAAACCTGCGACAGATTAGGTAGTTGTTTCAAGGTAATGTGACTCTTACCATTGAGCTAAACACTGACCGGTAATGCAAAGGCCCAAATAACTTTGATGACTCCAAATTTCCATTTTGTTCATTTACTGTCTGCAACTTCTCTATTTGTTCCTTCAGGCAGACGATCATATTATCAAGAAATGGATACATGATCAGACAAAAATGGTTATAAATGAGTTATATTAAACTGAAATTCTATTTGAATTGATCTCCTATCATTAAACAGTAAATGTATCATTTGGTCCTGACAACATAAGTAGAATACACAAATATTAAAGAAGATGGAGCTGCTGCAGGATTTGAGACTGCTACTGTTGGCCGTCGTATCACTGGCGCATGTTTGCTGCTACCTTATCGGTTCCAACTTCAATTCCTACAGCAGCTCAATTGTCTATTCTTCTTAGGCGGACTAGTCTAAATGATATATTCACCATGTAATAACGCGAGATCCTTTCGAAAAGAGATTCAAAGTATTACAACGCATTCTATAATTATACATATATACTATTTCAAGTTGCGTTATGTTATATAGAAACTCCTTTGAAATGATTTCCCATCATCAAACTCACCCTAGACAACGTAAATGAAATAATTCTATTTGTGTTGTCTATGATGAAGGTCTATGTCCAACGACGGACGTTGAAAGACTGATGATGGTGATAACGTTGATGATGATACTTTAAAAATTACAACGTACGCAGTAAGGACGATTTGATGATAATGAGATGGCAGACTAACTGAGAAGATTTGATAACGACAATCTGAAAATAGAAGCAAGGAAGACTATAAATGAATAAAAGACATTTAAATTATTAATGAAAAAAATAGTAAAGATTCCCGACTAGGTCACAGAAAATCGAATGATATCTTGTGGCAATGAAAAGAAAATAGAAGACGTTTCTGGTCATTCACTCAATAGAAACCGTCACGTGACCAAACTCTTTTGTCTACAACGTCTTTTGGTTGGGGGTGATCAAATAAAAAAGATGGAGAAATAAAGTGATGAATGAATGTTGCTTCCCTCGCTTTTTGTTGGTGAGGGAACACCAGAAGAAACTTGATCGAGCTTGAATTCCACGGAACGAATATCAAGAACCAATCTAGCATTGACTTACATTGCAAATTGAGCCCTCACTAATAATCACTTTTTTGTGGAGTTGAAAACTGACATCATCATCATCATCATCATCATCATGATCATCATCATTCTGTTAGAATCCGTTGTAGGATAAGGTCCTTCCCCAAGATTCGCCAGACCCCTCTATCATGGGCATCGCGGAGCCAGTACTTCATGAACTTATCTAACTCATCGCAACTACTTATTCTTTATCGGTCACAGCCTTGCAGCTGCTCATAGGGGATATACAGAGTGAGACGTTCCAGCCCTCTAACTCCATTACCGCGGTCTGCATGACCTATATACAGATAACCATGCAGTCAGACCTATTTGAAAACTTCAGAAACCTATGCTGAGATTTTTGGTGACAGTTTTGGTTGACGTTTTCTAAAAGGAAATATAAGAACAAAAGAGACACAAAATATAGATATAAAAATTGTTGAGATTCATGATTAGAGAAGGTCACGGGAAATCAAATGATATCAGTGAACAATGTTAAAATGAAAACCCACAAAGCATTTAGAAGCAATTTTGAAGGTAAGACGTCGGATGATCAGATAAGACAACTTAACGGCGACTCCAGAATTGAAGGCCAAAAGAAAACTGGGACTTTATCAAGGAAAATAGATAAGAGTGGAAATGAAAGCGGAAGAAAGAGAAAATCGGGACTAAGGAAGATCAAAGGAGATAAGACAAACGAATCCTCGCCTGAGATGGAAGATGCTAGATATATTATCAGCAATACCCACGATAGGCAGAGGAAAAAAAACGATGAATGGACTGAGATAGATAGATAGATAGAAAGACAAATATCTAGATAGATACATAAATAGATAGATAGATAGATAGATAAATAGATAGATAGATGGACTAATTGATAGATGGATTGATAGATTGATGGATATTTAGATCGATAGATTGACGGATAGATGGATAGATAGACGGATGAGTATTTAGATAGATAGATGGATAGACATATGGATATTTGGATAGATAGATTGATGGATTGAAGGATAGATAGATAGATAGGCAGATGAATATTTAGATAGATAGATGGATAGACATTTGGATATTTGGATAGATAGATTGATGGATAGATGGATAGATAGATAGATAGGCAGATGAATATTTAGATAGATAGATGGATATTTTTTGGACAGATATACTTATGAACATATAAACTTCAATTGATTGACGGATTTATAGGTTGATATGAAAATAATATGATCAACGTTCACCTGGTTTGAAACATACTTAGATAGATGAATGGATATACCAGAATTAAGATAGATTGATTGATAGATAGATACAAAAAAAATTGACGAAATACTGTATAGATATATGTTTAATTTTAACTGACTTCTCTTCCATGTTTAACGACGGTCTCAAAGAGAAACATGACATAAAATTCCAGAAACGTTCTTAACTTTCGGAATGAGATAATTCCAACGTTCAATCGGAGGGCACCAAGTCGCTTAGAAAATTTACAACATAAGGATATGATAAATTATCTTTTTTCAACCAATAATAGCGATGATACTGAAAAACATTGTCCCTCAGCCTCCCGTCAAACCCACGAGAGAACTCTCCAGTCAATAAAGACGTAAATAAATAATTGCAGCCTTAATTGTGCATATTAATGGGAGACGTTCTGTTGTTCCTCGAATATTTATTATCATGGTCTATGTAGGCGATGTTTAGAAAAATCTCCATGTCGTTAATAATGAGAGGGGCGATATTAATGGAATAAGACCGTGGATTGAATGGTGCTAAAGTCGGCGATTTATTCGGGCCGACCGAAATTGAATAGAAAAATCCGGCCTTGTACTTTGCCTTTTCAATTCACGATTTATTCATTTAGTGAATGAATTAGACGTACGATTTTATACGAAGCGCTAGGATATGAACGGAGCAGGGAGTACAGAAGAGCATTGAATGTTTACTTCGTGTGAGTGTTACGCATTAAACCGTGAGTGTGGAGACGAGTAAGTATAACCTGATGGATATATATTCATATGTACGTAAGGGGGAAAGATTGGTTATGGTTCGAAATAGGAAGATAAATAGATTTGTAGACACGAGTGTACGTAAAATGATAAGTAACAAAATGAAAAATATTGATAAAAAGAAAAATGAATTTGATATGGACTAAAATACAGACTGAATTTAACCTCGTAGTAAATTTTATCTTGATTTTATTCTATGGAGCATTGTCCACCATCTTCATTTTTAAATGTTCTTTATTACAAACAAATACAATTGTTCAGACCGTCTGTCTACAGGAGCGAGTGAGTAGCACAGATTGGAAATAAAGAGCAATCCCCCCTACGAGACACGAACTCAAATCCCTTTTTACACCGGCAAAATACAGCCTATGTACAACAACTACTTCACTAAATGAACTACCAAAGATTCCGCTATCGGAACAGATCTAAATCTTTATCTTGTCCTTAATTTTCCCATGAATTGTTTGAGGCTATATTAGAAACGTTCAATGAAAACTGTCACAAAAACTGTATGCCTGTATGCACGTGTCATGTACACAAGCTGATTCCACAGAGCTAGACGCCTGAAAATTAAAATATTTACTCCTCATGTCAAGACGAAACGAAGGTGTTCATGTTTATCTTACCTCCCACTCCATAGAACGTATTCAACAGGAGTTCAATTTACAATGTACGTCCCTGGTAAATTGGTCTCTTGTTTGTTTCCAGATGGGTTATTTTTAATGAATATTCGGACTCTTTTGTGTTCCACAAAAAGCTGGAGCAACATTTATCAGTCAACACTTTTTTTACATTGATCACCCCTAGCATGAAAGATATCAAAAGGCGTTAGACGCATAACAGTTTCTTTTGAGTGACCAACCAGACTTCTCTTGATTTTTTTTTCAATTATATGAAGCATTGTCCACTATTTGTAATTTTAGATGCTTTTAATAACAACTATTCAGACCGTCACTGTACAGTAATGAGTTAATAGCATAGATTGAAAATAAAAGATAGGCTCTAGGCAAAACTCGAACGCACATATACCGAAGGCGAACCTGCTTGTGTTAGACAACTACTTTACTAACTGAGCTACCGAAGATTTGATGATCAGATAGTATTTAAGCTCTTATCTCATTCCAAATTTCCCTTAAATCACTTGGGGCTATATCAAAAAGCGTCTATCAAAACTGCCACGAAATATGTCAACTTGGGAAAGATCATTTTTTTTTTTGTTTTTTTTAAAAAGTTGGTCTGGCTGGCTAGCAGGCTGGATGGGTGGATTTTTATGTATGTATGAATGAAGAATGCACTGGCTGCACCAAAATTTAAGTTTTTTACTCCTTATTATGTCTAGGAAGATCATTTGTTTCTTCATTTTACGATTCCCAAAAATATGTTGGGAGGGAGGGAGAATTTACGTTTGTATTTTTTTGAAAATTTTTACTTTTTGAGGATTCAGCAAAATGCGAAGGAAGAAATTAATTCATCGATCACCCACTTTTTTCAGTCAATTTTTCTAATGAAAAAAAGCATGTAGCCCAAAGACGTAAATAACGTGACAATTCCAATTTGAGTGACTTACCAGACATGTTTGCTATTCTTCTCAAATGCTATTGTTGTAGTAGTTGTAATAACTAAATAAAAATCAAAAGAATTACTTTTGCTGAACTTATCTCTTAGTCGGTTCGAGGTTACTATCGGTTAGTCTCCAATTATAGGTCGACAGTGATGTACTGTTTTCATCTTTATATGACCGTACATAGTTAGCTTATCTTAGTTCAGAGGGTTTATCGATATCCCAATATAATATTTTAGTTCTAAAGGTTTCTTTTGGGTCGATATTCCAGCTTGGTATACAATAATCGATTTGAGACATTTGATTCGCAAAGGGGATTCGTTTCTATTTGTACTATTGAAATCTTGTTTATATATGCTTTTTCCATTAGTATCATTTATAATTACTTTATTGTTATGTTTTGCTACAAACTTATCAAAATCATCCCTAAAACTATAGCTTATTTTTAGATTGTTCTTGTTAAATATTCTACTCAGCGGGTTGCTCGGGGTAAAATATTTTTCTATTAATTAGATAAATATTTTCCCAGGTTAATTTTTACTTGTAGGTTAGCTAGTTTCGATGAAACCGGTGCCCTTCAAGGCTTGAATATATTTATCTCCAACACTTTTGAATATTGTTCCATTCGAGGAATCATATATTAGCCTACTTTGTGTTAATTTGGTTTTTTTTAATGATTTTATTCGAGTGTTTAGAACTTGTGTTAATGTATATGATAACATAATTTCTTTCTCTATGTGGTTTATGGTAGTTATCATTTAGATTAAAAGTAACATCCATGAATTGTTGGATTTTTACATTGGCCTTGATTTCCACTTTGAAGATTATTTTTTAGAATATCTTCTACGATGCTTTTGTTTTCCTACAACTAATTAGTTGTCATTTTGATACACCTATTAAACGAACAGTTCAGAAAATGCTGGCTCTGCAACGCCCATGATAGAGAAATATGGTGGATCCTGGGGGAGATTTATGTCCAACAACGGAGGTTAAAAGACTGATAATGATGATAATGATCAACCAACATTTATAAGTGAAAAATTGAAAAAAACTGTATATCACTGTCAATATGTTATTGGCAACTAACCGATACCATCTTCAAACCGACAGTAAAATGAAAAATATTAAAACAAACACACATATACAGAATTTTGTAATCTAATGCCAATGTTACCTATGCCTGAATGAAAAATTTGAAATATCGACTTTTGCCAACAGAACAAACTAAAACAAACTGATAAAAACAAAACAAAAAAAAACCAGCAGAATTATTAAGCAGAAAAAATGAAGTATCCTCAAAATGACGGCATTGCTCAAGATTTCTATTAAAAAGAATATATTTTATTAGCAACACATAAGTATACCAAAAATTAACCACTATAGCTATCTCATTCTCCTCGTTATTACTATTAATATTATTATCATTTTATACCTCCAGCCAACTCAAAAAACAAACTAATCACCATAATAATCTCAGATACAGAGAAACAGACTAAATCTAGAATGATTAATCTAACAACTAGGTGAACCATAACACAAGGGGGGCAAATTTGAAAAGCGAGGATAAAATATTACCAGAGAGGAAACATGCCATAAATAGCTGATGGTTTAATAGCATACTGATAAAAAAAATGTCTGCACTATATCCTGCTAATTTATAATCTATAACTACAATCAAGCACAGTATCTCCCCTAAATAAAACAGAAAAAACATAACAAGCAATGCCTAACCTCTGAACAAAGTAAAAGAAAAATGAAAAAGAAAGATAAATATATAAATAACGTAAAGACCATACAACCTAGACGAATACACAACCTCAGAAATGTGCCTAATAGGGATCTAAAATGAGCCAGATTATTTGCCTGGAAAGCCCGTAACAGGGTGGAAACATAAACGTGTTTGTGTAGCAAATCTATTACTTTATCATATTTTAAGCTTTACAGTTATTCAAATTGATATTTTATCAAGCACTTTATGAAATAAACCCATCACACATCAGATATCATATTATATTGTATCCTTGATTTGTATTATATATATATGTATGTGAATACGAACAAATTTACCAGAATATCATCTGCACATGTTTTTAAAACAATAATTTAATCCATATTCATTTATTTCAATTGATCTACATTTTGAAACACTTTTTGAATGTTTTTTGTCTATAGGAACAATGTAGCATCTTTCCTGTTGCAGCAGAGGCGTTATAAGATGTTCATTCCCTATTTAGCTGAATGCAATGGTTTCAGCATTTGAGAGAATGAGAGAGAGAACGATAAAGATAGAGAGAGGACGATAGAGATATATATAGAGAGAGTGATACTGGAAACAATGAAAATATGTTAAGAGTACAATGAAGAGAAAGAGAACGATACAGATATATAAAGAGAAATATAAATAGTTAGAGAGAAGGATAGAGACAGAGAGAGAGAGGGATAGAGAGAGAGACTGTGACAAAATTAGAGAAAGAGAACGATAAAGACAGAGAGAGAGAGAGAAAATGATAAAGATAGAGAGAGAGAGAGAGAAAATGATAAAGATAGAAAGATAGAACGATAAAAAAAAGAGAGATAGAAAGATAGATACATAGATAGATAGATAGAGAGAGAGAGAGAGACAGAGACAGAGACAGAGACACACAGAGAAAGTGCAATAGAAAATATATGAATGATGAGAAAAACGTAGATTAGGTGAATACGTATTTATTCACGAACATTTCGTAGGGAGTAACTCTGCATCATCAACATGTGAGATTACTCCCTACGAAATGCAAATAAATACTTCTTCACCCTACCTAGATTTTCTGTATTGCCAATAATTTTTTTTTCACAATTATGTTGGATATAACATATTCATTCAATAATGTCGGATACAACATATTCATTCAATAATCGTACATAAATACGTATACGTTTGTGTATATGTGGGTTGACATATATATATATATATAGTGAAGATGGGAACAAAAATAACTATATTTATAAAAAGGAGAATAGTTATAGATATACGGGAAATAGTAATCTGCCTCACTTACCTATGGAACTGATACCTGGAACAGACCAACAAAAAAAGAAAAACAAGCTAAAAACGATTGGCTCTCAAGCTAAAAACCGTTCACTGGGAAAGATTGTGCTTGACGTCACATGGAAGGATCTCAAGACTGCAAAGTGCATTAAGGGAAAAACAGAAGCCAGAGATACAATAGAATTTATTATACAATACGACTTACAACGTGGATCCCCGAAGATAGTTGCAAAACTGTGTCAGACAGTCAATAATATAGCATGACGATTTGGGCTGGACAATGAGATAGTGGCACCAAGACGTCCACGATAGAGAGATATGGCAAATCTGCGTCTATGTCCGACGACGATCATTTAAACGTTGCTGTTGCTGCTGATGAGATAGTAAACACTGGGATTACAAATAGACTGATGTAAACAGATTGGTATAAAACAGGTTCTCATGCTTGAGCGGACACAGACGTAGAAAGAAAGTGTGAAAAGGAGTGAGAAAGAGATACTATTGAAAAGTGAGTGTCTTTATTAGTGTTTTAATGTAGTACAAAGAAAACACTCCTGTACAGATTAAGTCACGTATTGTATAATCTGAAAGAAAAAAGAAATTAGAAATAAGACCTGTAACAGTTTGGTTTTGAACAATACGGAAAATTTTAACATTGATCTGTAAAGTAGTGTTTTCTAATTAAGGTGTTCCTGTATACACGAAAGATTCTGTGAAGTATTAATTACTCATTTCGAAATTGACATAAAAAAGCTAAAATAACTATATATATGCGTGCGTGTGTGTGTTTCAAAAATAAGTTATCTGTAGTAATATAACATTCATAAAGAAGACATTTTGATATTACCGTAAGTGAAAAAAATTAAGTAGTGTGATACGGCCCTGAAAAAAGAATGAAGATATATATCGAAATCATAGATCAACACTGCTGGGGAGGCATGTGGATATAACTGTTTTGTTTTTAAATCCCAGAAACTGTTACATGGTGAACAACCAATGATCCAAACAAGATAAAAAATCACACATTGTAACAATATATTTAGTTTTGTGTAGAACATGGAAAAAACTTGAAAAACTTCGTTAATTGTGTGAACAGATACTGGGAAATAATTGACTGACATGATATGAATATATGGAGTTTTTTATGCACATATATCCAGTGTCTAAAGCTTTTAAGTTTCTCTCTCTCTCTCTCTCTCTCTCTCTATATATATATATATATATATATATGTATATATATACATACACACACACACTCACACACACACACATATATATATATATGTATATATATATATACGTGCAACAGTCCAAATACCTGCTTAAACTTCAAATTTTCATTCTGTTCATCCAATGTCCATATCTGCTCTATTTGTTTCTCAATGAGGACAATTATATCATCGAAAAATGGATATAGAATCCTCTGTAGATATGTTACATTAATTAGAAACTCCATTAGAAATGATCTCAAGTTACCACGTGGTGAAATTAACTTTTGGTCTCAACAGCGTACATAGAATAATCAAATGGGGCTGCTCCAGGAATCGAAGACTGTTTCAACGTAACGTTGCTTTTACCATTGAGCTAAACCACCGCTGCTAATATATATATATATATATATATATATATATATATATATATATATAATCCTAACAAGAGAAAATTCATACATTGTACCATAATAACAAAGTAAACGTAAAAACTAGAAGAAACATTACAGAAATTACGTTGACAGATACTGGGAAATAAGTGACTATAGTGACACAGAGATATTTCTCATATATATATATATATATATATAAATATATATATATATATATATATATATATATATATATATATATATATACTCCAGAGTATATAAATGTATTTTGGTAAGAGTGTGAAAGTCTATGTACAAGAGAATGCAGTGAGATGCAAGCAAAATCTGCGACAACCATCCAGAAATCTTGCAATGAATGAGAAAAAAACAAAAATCCAGTGGAATACTAAATTCCATTAGGGATGCTAGAAACGAAATGTTCTTCATTCCCAGAAAAGAGGTTCCGAAGGCAGCGATACGAGAGAAAAAAAAATACTTACGAAGACAACAGGGGCACACTTGTACCAGGAACGCACTTGCTGACTGTTTCATTGACACATTCAACAATAAAATTCAGTTCGTTGGGGGAAAATTTTTTTCTTATAATAACGACTGCGGAGAAAACGTTTCCACAATCGGTCGGATGTTCTACTTGATTTTGTTTATTTCTCGAATATTTTGGTAACTTTTGATGAGGTTTTTAAATTCGTGAGTGTATATATATATATATATACATATATATGTGTGTGTGTGTTTGTGTGTTGGGGATGGGGGAAGTTGATGAGTTTTTTTGCTCCAACTTTTTCTCTTCTAATCTGATTTCACACTGCTTCAGAATCATTCTATTGTTTTCTTTGTTCAGATGATAACCTTACTTTAATAAAGAAAGAAAAAAAAAGAAAAAAATTAAAAAAGGTACCACACCAGGTGTTCCTTGCTGCACACGTGCTTTCATAAGAGCATGCCACATGATACCTATTTACCTGCACACGCCTTAGCACAAACACCGACACTTGCTCTGTGTGTATACACATGCATGTATATACATTATACTGGAATTAACTAGAACTAGTCTTCATATAGTTGAACCTGTATTTTCGTTTTCTAGCAACATACACCTGCACGCACGTAGACCGATGCAAAAATCATAATATACACGTATGTGTATGAGTATGTTCATATACATACTCGATTGTTCAATTCTTTGATGGCAAATTCTTTACACACACATACACACACACACACACACACACACATATATATATATATATATATATATACATTTGCTGCAATATGCAGTAAACTGAGGACTCTATACATTTCATCTGTTTTGTCCTTCTTATGTGCACAAACACATACAAATATTTGTGATCAATCACGAACAGTAACACAAACACAAACACTTATATGCACATACACACACACACACACACACACATATATATATATATATATATATATATATATATATATTCACTCACAAACACGTATATATCAATAACTATCTATCTATATACATGCACATCACTAATCTAACAATATATCAGGGAGAGGTCTTCACGTATTTGTATCCTTTCTTTACATATGCATTCAGTGATGTATATATACACATACACAAAAACACACGTGCCCACATACACACATATATATGCATGCATATATACACTCACTCACACAATCACACCTGTATATATGCACACAAGGTATCTTGTGATACTAAAGTCTCTACGTATTTGCATCATTCGTTCTCTCATGCGAACAGAGATGTTTATACACACACACGCACAAACACACATGCACACATTTATAAATACTGTATAATATATATATATATATAGATATATATATATATATATATTGCAATATATGAGAGTTGAAGTCTGTACACATTTCCTTCTGTTTTGTCCTTTTCTATTTTCTTTATCATGTTTTTCACCAATTCCTCTTCTACCAGTTCTTTCCGTCTTGGCAAGAAAATGAAATCTGGAAGGAATTTTCTATCAGGACGCCATTACGACTTGATGCCAACACTTCTTTTTCTGACCACCGTTCCGCCATCGGCCTTTCTTGTCACCTTTTATCGGTGGTGAAAAATCGCTTTTGAAACTTTTGGTCAAGATGCCAATAACAAAGTGATTCAAGAAAGTATTCAGTACATATGCAGTTAAATAAACTGCCCAGTAAATAGAGTAGACATTCGATGTCACCATCTCTTTTGAATCTTTCAGGGAAATAAAACTTGAAACAATGTCAATACGGAAACAAGTCATAAGATTTTAGTCGGTACTCATTATTGTGATGTTTGTTTAGCCTGAACGTATCAAGACGTCAGTCTGACTTTGCCGATCTCTATCAGGTTCTCTTCAATTTGTCTGTTCCATTACATACGGTGTACGTATAGATGAATATTATTTATATAAGTAAAAGACTAAATATCTTCGTATCTTACATTCATATATATATATATATATATATATATATATATATATATATATATATATATATATATGTGCGTGTGTGCGTTTGTGTATGTGTACATTTGTGTGTATGTGTGTGTTTCAGAAAGAGAGCGTACATAGAAAATTCAGTTCTTTGCGGGGACCCTAAGTTTCATACCAGTGGTGCAATCATTAAACGGTTGGTTGATTGCACCACTAGCCTGAAACACAAAACCACTGCAAAGAACTGAATTTTCTATCCCCGATATCGACCACTCTTTATTCTAAGATCACTCAAACCACAAAAATGACGATACATATATATATATATATATATATATATATATATATATATATATATATAAATTGCTATACTATCATGTTTTTCCCTTCAGATTTGTCAAAGTGGGAGTTTTAAATGAAGTCCAACTGAAATCTTTGTTCATCTCAAGAAACAGCGTTTTGCAATATAATAACGCTTGAGTCCAAACGGCAAATATTTAGTATTATGTTATGATTGCAATGAACGAAAATTTCAATAATTATGTATTTAGAATTACTGCTTTGACAAAGCCGAAAGGTAAACATGTTGGTTTGTGTAATTGATATGATTTAAATAAAACTATTTTCCTCCTTTTCAACTAAATACATATAGTCAGATATGTCTGATACATGCATACATATCTGAATCTGTGCAAGTGTGCGTGTGTATCTATTTTTGTGTATATGTCTGGGTTTATGTGCCTATCTATCAGGTTTTAACAAAACTAATGAATGAATAGAATTAGTGCAAGTGTAACTCACTTTACGAAAGTTTGCTTTACGTCACTCTGCTTTTTAGAAATACTTCAGGCTGCCAAACAATTGAATTGTCTCTATCAGCAACTTCGCTTCATTTCGATTCATTTTTCCTATCCATTACCAAGATGTGTCTCAGGATATCAGAGAGGCCCCAGAGAGTTCATATGGGTGTTATGATTGAACCAATAAAAAGCCAACATGGAATGGTAATTTCGGGATTTGGGGACGCTCAAACATTTTTTTCGTATTATTCAATCGCAAACCTTTCATTAATTCACACCATTCAGCTTACGCTTGTTTCAAAGGATACGCTATTCACAGATAGCAGGGAAGACAAAAGTGCTGAGTAAGTCTCTTCCCTGCTATTCAGACCTGTAATCTTATTATCCATTGATTGGAGAGAGTGTTTTCTATCTTGTTTCATGGCATTGGAAGATGGTGTAGAGTAGGGACGCCCATTTCGAGAAATGTCATAAAACAAGTCTGGTTAGTCACTCAATAAAAACAGTCACTTGGCCGTTGTCTTTTGGCAAGGGTTATCGAGTAAAAAATTAGAAAAATCATCAATGACCCTGTTATTTCTCTTGCCTTTTGTTGGACAGTAATCACGAAAAGTCTGACTTTTCAAAATATCTCGTTAGCTGGTATCATATCTTTTAATGGCTTCCTCACCATTTGCAAATTCCCTTTAATCACTATCCAATTCACTTTAACAGGAAAAAGACTTGAAACAAAGTGATTACTCACGATTTATCTCGCCAATCAGTCCAGGATAACTACTGCTCTTACTTTCTTCATAATCATCTGAGAATTGTCTTCAATTACCTTCCGATTTACTATCATTGTAAGAAGACCCAGAACCAGCAAACATATCGCGAACATCTTCAGAAGTAAACCCTCGACGTTTTTTCATTAGAGCTGATATTTCAGATTGCTTGGGCATTCTTTTTTAATTTCAGTCTAAATCATATTAAAGAGCTGTAGCCATAAGTATTGTCACTGTGTCGAAATAATAGAGACTGGAATTTGTAACCAAGATAGCAACATTCTACTGCCCTAACATGGATAAATATTCTGCACCAAACGGCAACCACTTAGCAAACAGAAAAAGGGCTTAAAACTGGGATTGGAAAACAGGAATGAACTCCTCACAGAACCATAGAAGAACATCAACAAACTCAACAACCAAAGAGATCTCTCTATCTTGAGTGGCCAATACGTTTTGGCCAACTAGCACAACAACCATCTGTAAACTCTCTGAGGAAACCAAGAATCTCATTTCTGAAAGCAAGCTCATAACTTGTTCGCAGAGACCAAATAGTCCAAGGCATTGAAAAAAAATCTACAAAAAACCTCCATTCCTTCTATCAAAGGCCACAGAACAATAAACGGTACATACTAGTCGAGAGTAACCAGTTAAAAACAAATCTCAGACATCACTGTGTGTGAAGAAGAAAGCCAACCCCCCCAAAAAAAAAGGGAAACTGGGAAGGGCTCTGGACCCCATAACATCACCATCGACCTACTCAAGAAGCTGGTAAAGTCATTACAAAGAAACTAGCCATTTTAGTCAAATCATGTCTCAAACAAAATGAAGTCCGAGAGGCTTAGAACACTGCAATCATAATGCTGTTACAAAAGAGGAGGAAAACTGAAATACTTAAACGACGATCCAATTGGCTCATTCTACTGCATCTACAAACTTTTCAAAAAAAGTGATCACCAACCGACTCATCAAAACGTTAAATGGAAACCAATCACAGTTCACAAGCTGGTTCCAAAAAAGCTACTTGACCATCGAACATTCCTGTTCGGTGAACCAACTAAAAGAAAAAGACGTTCAATATGAAATATCACTCGCTGAAGCAATTGTTGACTTCAAAAATGCCTATGACAGTGGAACTCCTCAAAGCATTGATGCAATCTTATAACAAGGTGTAGAACCCGTGTATGTCAGAGTATTACATTATATCTACCCTCACAACAATTCTCGCATCAGGCTACACAAATACTTGGAGCCCCTTCAGTTCGGGAAGAGGATAAGGCAACACGATACCAGCTCACCTAAACTATTTGCAGCCTGCCTCGAGATGATCTTCCGAACAGGGAAATAAGAGAATCTGAATAGACGACGAAAACCCAAGTAATCTCATATATGCTGACGGCATCATGTTTTTTCCTGAAAAACGTTTTGATCTCCCAATAATGCTAGACGAACTGAATAAAGGAAGCTAGAAAGTTAGTCTCTCAATGAAATTCAGAAAAAGACAAATGTCGTGTACGACAAACATGTTGAGGACAAAGAAACAAAGATCAAAATCGAAAACCACAAAGCAGAGGAAAGTAAACCACTACATCTACCTAGAACAACGAATCTCCACCAAATCCTCGGAAAAGCAATAATCAAGCGAAGAATCATACTAGATTGGTCAGCTTTTCACAGGTCAAGCTTAACCTTCAAGAACAAGAAAAGGCCATTACTCTTAAAAAGAATAGTGTACAACCAATGCATCCACTCGATAGTTGCCTAAAGATCTGAAACATGGAACCTAACCAAAAGATTCACCTTTATACTGAGAACCATGCAACGTAAACAGGATAGAATCATGCTCAACCTCATATAGAGAGATCTGAAGACGGCATAATATATAATAGAGAGTACAAGAGTCAGGGATATCTGATGATGATAATTAAATGCGATGCAATAGTTTTCATTAGATGATCTAGCCCGAAGAAAAGGTTAGCAAGCTACTGTGGTAGCTCCTTACTCCTGATTAATTGGTTTGAGCCTCACATAGCATCCTACTCTCATGCCACGCAGAACGCCCTAGTTATCTGTCTCCAACCGTCCTGGACCCAGACATACGGCGACGTGAGAGTGAGGTTAACGGTTATATTCCTAATATTAATCATTATCCAAATCAAGTACAAGTCATAAGTTCAAACCCTCTGGAGCTTTGTAGCTCTTGCCTCATTCAGAATTGAAGCAACAGACATCTTCAACTATGAACGAAGATCATAATGATGAAGAGTCGTTAATAACACTCAAGTGGTTAAACTTCATGATTGACGTCGAGGACTGGAAAGATGTCAATAAAGGAGTTGAAGTTAACACTACGGCAACAAACAAGCCTAATCGAATCAATGTTTCTACACATGTCAGTCGAATTGAGTCAAAATATACTACAGACACCAAAACAAATACAATGAACGAATCGGACGGACGTGTTTATTGTTCAGCGGAGTTTTTACGCAAATTGACGACCTTAATCTTATCATAACTTCGGTAAAACTCAACCAATTTTAATAAGATTCTTGCCATTTTGTACAGACCTATATTGTGAGTATTTTTTTTCAAATTACACCAACTCGTGGGTATTGCTCTGAAAAACACTAAATACAAATATTTAGGGGATTTTCATTCCCAATCCGATGTAACACAAAAACCATCCAAACCGTAGAAGTGAGTCACTCAAAACTTTTCATATATTCTTAAATGAGCCAAACAAATGCTTTTCTTGAAAGAAACAAATATTAACTAATTCGTAGATATATATGGCGCTCTCGTTTAATGTGATGACTTTGTATTCGGTGGGTTGGTAGTATATATATTTTTTCAAGGATAAATAACTATACTTGAGGACCAGTAAGAAAAATACCTACCTGCACGATGTGTTTATACGTTTGAAAATTCGTATATATACCGAAAAATACTTCATCATACAATAAGCAAAACGAATTTCAGTGCAGTGACATAATTGAACGATCTAATTTTACAAGGTTTAGGTACATGTGGGTACATGCCACTATGAAAAGCTATTTTGTGTCCCTGCAGTGATATTCCTTCGTGTACTTCATGATAGAATATTTCTTGTTATATCATTATCTTCGAAGCTTTTACAATAAATATAAATATATATATATATATATATATATATATATATATATATATATATATATATATATATATATATATATATATATATATATATATATATGTTTACACATACATATATTTACAATTACATTTACACATACATTATATTTGTTCATAAGTACACATTTTTTTTACTGGTTCCAATATGAGCGACAAAAATGTTTACAATATTCGATGTTAACTGGACATATTCTTAAAAGGTCTCAGCTTCTTACCAAAGATAGATGCAAAAAACTCTAAAACTTATCTTCCTTATCTTCCATCTGTTTTTCCCTAACATATATAAATATCATTTGACAAGTTGACATTACATTAGGATAAATGTGTCATATCGCTTATACGTCTAAACTTTTCTGACTAACAGATTCGTTAGCAAAAGTGTTAAAATTATCATTCTGTTCATAAAAGTGATTAAATGTTTTGTCTGACTGTGTTTGTAACGATTAGGATTATTTCTGCTATTGAATGATTGTTTTTTGTTTTTTTCAAACATAAATGCTGATTCCAAGGGTGCATATTTGGAAGGGGCCAAACTTGATGGTGTGTGGATTAGCCTCCAATATTTGTCATGTAAGACAATTTTTCCGCCCTTTGTACGAAACTGTGAGTTTGAAATATTTTCTGTACTTCTCTTGTAGTCAATTTAAATATTCTACACTTGAATTCAGAACAATTGCCAATTAAAATATCTTATATCTATATTTACATTTAAAATTTTAAATGAAAGACCAATAATCTTTATACTTTTAAATTCATTTGTCGTGACATAATTGAGAAACGCTTATCCAAAACATCAACTTGACGATGCAGTCGTGCGTACTGACTGATATATCCTGCAAATGTGAACAATGTAAACGTGCAAATGGTGGAGTAATTGTGATGCATAGATTCCTCGAAAACTGCAAATCTAAACAACTTCAAACTCGACACTGCACTGCCTTGCATACTGTCTTATATATCTGTCAAATTTCAACTTCGTATATTTGTCGAGTTGCCGATTGATCGCGGTGCATACAAACTCACAAACCCTGATTTGTTCAATGTAGTTGGACGAACATTCAGTTTGATGATAAAATCAAATATTGTTCTTGAGAGGAAAATCCAGTTTCTGCAATTTCAGCTACTCAAGCGACCACGAAATCACAAATTGTACACGGAAAGCAACATTCAACTCATGTACCAGTCATAAACCGAAGCCATAATAATACACACACCAAGGGGTTGCAACTTACACACTTTCTGATTATTATGATTCAATCTCTTCGTATCTTTCACCTTTCTCCATTTCCTACCCACCTCATTCGCAATGTCATGAACAGATTCAAGAACGTGAGAGTGTGTGGATACTTGAATAGGAGCGAAGAGAATTCAGCTTTTACCTCGTCGGTCTCACTCCAACAAATCTTTGCAATGTAATGAACACAGGTGAGAAAGAAAGAGGGTTTTTCGCTTTTATGGGATTAAAGAAGGCAAAACTGTCGTTGATTCATTTCTCCTCCTTCGAAACTTGAAGAAACAAAACATTATTGACGTACTACACCATAGGAATATAGACAGATAGTAGAATAAATCATTAATCATAATGATTATGACCAAATAATACTAATGATAATAACATTCATAAGTCTCATGGGCCTTTGCATGTTACTATTGAAACACAATATATATCTTAATTGCTGAAATATATATGCAAGAGTAATGATAATATCTTAGTGATCAACACCTGTTGGAGTTCCCTGGTCGGGTGACCGTGTCCCAGTTTCTTTGGCATACGTCAACCGAGTGATACCTGCAAGAATCAAGTTTGGTCATATCGTCAAGTTTTTGTTTTTTTTGTATGACAGGATGCAAGTCTACCCCAGGGAATGATTCCAAAATGATTAGTCCTCATGAGACATTTGTCTTAATGAAGAATTTTTCACACTCTTCGCAGGAATCGAACCCAGAACCTTCTACATGTGAGGCATACGCGCTAAACATTACACTATTCGGGTGAGCTTGGTCCGTGTAGATATACTAAATATATATCATACATCAATTATTTCTATGTAGTTCTCTCTCTCTCTTCTCTGTATTTAAAAACCTTTCAGTTGTACCTACTGGCCTTATTCAGGTGTTCGCAACATTCAGCAACTTTTAATAAACAAACAGAACCCTCCATTTACTTATTCCTTCCGGGCATTTCAAACGTAACTTTTTTTCATTTGATATTAGGCTCATTACTTAAACTGTCATATCAGGTGTTCTCCTAGGAAACGTTCGGCCTCATATCCGTCAGTATTTTCGTTCGTTTTTGCACTACCTGACCAGGTATTGAACTCATAACTTCAAAAGAAAAGGAAAGATTTTGATCAGCCTTTTTTTTTTATAGCCACGCTATATCTCGTTGGAAAGAAAGTCTCGTGGGAAAATCTATCAAAGTTTTTTCGGTTAAAAATGGCGACGTAAATAGACATCGAATAAACAAGGAAAATAGAGACAGTTAAATCATTTTCATCAACAATGTTTTCAAATGAAGCCGCCTATTGTGATCATTTTCGGCCAGAGTCTTTTAGATAACAATAACCGGTTGATAGTTTGAAATTAAGGCAATTGAAATTAGAACAATATACATTCATTGTTATAGATCTATTGCTGTTAAAATATTCACTGTTATGAATAATTTTACTTTGTAAAAACTCCTTGGTCAACTTTAACCAAATTATACCTAATTTTGTTTTATCTCAGTCTCTTACTTTCTATATCTTTCAGTCTCTCTCTCTCTCTTTCTCTTTCTCTATCTATGTTTTTTTTATCACTCAGTGTATTAAGTTGACAATAATAGAAATAAATGTATTCAAATTGAATATATCATACCAACATATTTCGCCCTTTGGCTTCGTAGTAATTTTAAATGAATGAATATTGATATGATCGTTTATTTCATGTAACAAGGTCCTTCAGTGTCATAACGCGTGAACGCACAAGCCAAGTATTTAAAAAATTCAAATTTATCCATACTCATTTTTTGTCTTATGAATATACATTTTTCTTCCAGGATGTTGCTTCATAATCATCTTGTGCATTGAATCACGAATGATGGGATTTGACCGAGGCAAACGAATTGAATAATTGGAGCCCATATCCCATTAACATTTCTTGCTGAAGCAATTTTTACTTTTCGTTACAAACAACAATGGGATGAGCAATTCATGGTCTACAATTCCTTACTGAAACCTTGGCAAGGAAAGTGTTTACAGAAAATTGACTAAAATTGAAAGTGTCACATGAACAACTTCTCTTGGCAGTTCGTCGTATTAGCGGTGATATAATTGAAACATTTAAAGGATGAATAAGTTACTTCTCTTGCCTTTTGTCGGGCAGTAATCACCAAAAGTCCAAATTTTCAAAAAACAAGCCAAGTACCAATTTGATATATACTCACATTGCATACTGTACACCCTCAAATAAAAAAAAAATATTGGGGGGGGGGAGATAAAAAAACAAGTAAAAATAAATGTATTCTAGACATAGTATTGAACATATGTTTAAAATTCAAGCCCTTTAGTTCTGTTAGTGCAGCCTGTACGTCTGATACAAACATATATATCCAGCCAGCCAGATGGACTTGAAAACTGAAGAAACCTAAGTTGCCAATTTTGGTGACAGTTTTGATTACGGGTATCCTATAGAGCCTCAATTGATTTGAAAGAAAAATTGAGGGTGTGATTAGGGTTTATGCGAGTTCTAATCTAATTGGTTAGTCGTAAAAAAAAAATATTTTTGCCGGGATGGAACTGGTGTGAGTTCGAGACTCATCAGGAGCTTAATTTCTATTTCCAATCTGTTTTACTTACTCACTTTTGTGGATTGACAATCTGAATACATGTATTCATTTGTAATAGTTGTAAGGAAAAACATCTAAAATTAAAAATGGTAGACAATGTTTCATTTTTTGATATCTCTTACCATGTTTCGGCCACTGTATACTGATAAACATAGTACGTACTTCCTTGTCAATAAATCTGTAATACTCTATCTTGCATATTCTTAGAAGTATCAATGAATTCTCTGTGTGATGATGAAAAGCATTCATTTTACACAACAACTATCTATATTTCAAACATAATCTCCTTCCTGATCAGATCAGAATTCAACTGTCAGCTTCGTATCTGGCTACGGAATCGCATTCATACTTTTTGATATTCTTTGATATATTTGACTGTGCGTTGACAAAAAGGCAAAAACACAAAGTGCAGACACAAGGCCAAAAACAACCTCACTACCCGAGAGTGAAAAGTGGTTCCTCCTGAAGAGTACAATGGGTCTTGATTGCATTCTCCAATCAGCAAGGATCCCTTTGCTTTTGGCCGAAAAAGCCGTATTTCTATCACCCGTTCGTGAGTCACGACAGTTTGGTGTAATTAACATAGGCCACTAATTAGACAAGTTTCTAATTATGAATCGATACCAGTATCGACCAGGCCAGACTTCTTTAACCGAAAAAAAAAAATTATTCTGTGTGCATGGTGATAGCAATATTTTTTCTTATGCAATTTTTTCTTCGATTCTTGGTTTTGCTTTGTATAACGCGTCTATGAATTCCTTATGAAGTTTAGTTGCAGTTGATTCTAACTATTTCCAAATATTGAACAATCATAGCCTTTAAAGATGGCGAGAAGTTCTATTCTTTTTTTTAAATATCTGCTTGTCTTTGTGTTTTTGTGTCCCAGTGTGTTTAAGTGTGGCCACATTGTCTCGTCTACAAACTTAAAAATTGGCATAAAAATTACTGTACTCTTTCCAAATTTTTTTTCCCTTTTTTTTGGGGGGGGGAAGCTTGTTTGACCATTTTTGGCGTTATTCTGGTAGGTTCATTAATAAAATCTAGATTCTCCAGTACTTTTTTTTAGCATATTTTAAGTGTATTTTCGTGGAAAACGGCAGTGATGTCTTAAATATAATTTATTATGACTGTATTTATCCTTAGTCTGAATCATTTAACATTTTTTTAACATGATTTCAAATGTTGATTCTACGGTTGTTCAATCATTGACTGTGAGGGGGAGTTTCTTTTTTTGTTATTTTGGTGGATGCTTTGACGATGTTGTTTTTCTTCTCCAGTTCTACGACGTTTTTTTGTTCAAACTGTTTCAAGGCAGCCGAAACAGTTTGGGTAGCAGAATTTGAGATCTGCCCCTTCTAGTATTCTGAGTTATTGTTGGTCCAGTCATAGTTTGGTTGCAATTATCTTTTCAGTAGCACAGAGGGCCACTGTGGAGTCGTCTGCCGGTGTTCAATTTGCTATAGTGGACCTAACAGGGAATAATGGTATCGCTCCTTCGGTGAACATGGTCCGTCAAACTGAGTCAATGTTTGATGATGATGGCCTCACAAAGAGTACACCTTGTTCACACAGTATCCAATTCGTTGTTTATCAACGGGGGATACCTGTATGTATGCATGTGTGTCTGTGTGTGTCTGTGCTTTCATGTGTGTGAGTACTAAGGAATAAGTGATGCACACACATATACATGCACAGTCAAACACACATGCACACATACAAACACGTATACATAGAGGTGTGGATATTGCCAATCGGTTATTGGTATGGGAAATGGACAAAGCATGAATTCATATGCGCGAATAAGTCAGTTCACAGATTTCATACTGATCATGGTAACATATGACCAGATGAACGTATGTTCCATGGTCAGGAAATGTGCACCACTAAACAACGCGTTTACGTCGGGACATCCCATTAGAACACCGGCAAGGTGCACTGTCGACGTTTTTCCCCGTCCTGAACAAGTCACCACCTCCCCTGGACAAAATCCGAAGAAATAAACATTTCATCTCGAACAACGTATCCATTTTTTGCATTTTCTTTCAAACACAATATATATATATATATATATATATATATATATATATATATATATATATATATATATATATATATATATATATATACATATATATATTCATTATTTCTTATTTCTTTCAGTTAATAAGTACAAGAAAATGGAAAAAATTATTCTGAGGATATATTTCATATTTTTAATTTTTATACATTATACGGCTTCTTAGCAGTGTTGATAAAAAAAAAAAAACACTTCCCTTCAAGCTATGATTATAAAATGTGGCTTTTTTCCCCTCAGGATCGTGTCTTAATATATTTGGTTTGTTATTTCACATAGGGTATTATCATAATGTATTTACATGAAAGTTATTTTATACTATACATCGTTCGATTTTTTTAAACAAAGGTCTCACTTAAGAAGCTTTACCAAAATTTATTTGACGATGAGGGGTCAGAATGTATAACAATGGACCTGATTTGTTGTTCGTGTCACTTCTATTGAATGTTCACTCATGTGAAAATAATACCTGTTGTGTCTGTTTTAATCTCGGTTTGCATGCAAACCAACTGGTAATATCATCCTTAAGGGAGCTAGTTATTCAGAAAAAAACTTCTTTGAGGTAATTTTCTACCAAAATATTCAACCGACGAGTTTGACAATTTTTTAAAGTTAACTAACCGTTGACTTGACCATTCAAGCTTTAGAGAATCTTCAAAATGAAATAGTCTTGCATGTACAGTTGATGCGAAAGAGATAACAATCTAACAATTAGTAACACCTACAAGGACTCTTCAATCAATATATTCCAACGTTTGTTTGCATTACGTGTTCAATCTCCATTCATTTCCAGCTACCCATTCGTCTGACAAATTGGCCCGGGCCAAATGTTTTCCCCTTTCCTTGGTTCCAGTCAATTCGACCATCTTTCACAGTGATAAGAACTAAATCCATCTATTTTGGTTATCTCCACCATTATAACATTTATAATAAACAATTCATTTTAATATACACAAATCTCATATTCTATTCCTATACTCTCGTTAAAATATTCTTCATTTTTGTTTAATTATGGTCACACTGATAAGTTTCGAAGGGATCAATATGTCCTGTCTTAGGTTCATATTGTATTAAGCTCTTACCAATTTTACCGCTTTGCTTGAGCATTTTTATAACTAAGGGTTATATATAGAAGAAAAATAAATGTATGTAAATATTGGATGTATTAATGATTGAGACATTTGAACTGTACCATGCCAGATTTGTAAAAAAAGTATAGATACATAAATACCTATGCTTATATATATATATATATATATATATATATATATATATATATGTATATATATATAGGAGCACATATAGATTCATGTGCATGCATTTTATTTATAATCAATGCAAGTAGCTCTGAATCAATAAAAAATCAGAATACCACTGCTGCAACTGTTATTATTGGTGCTAATCAATTCCATCTTCGATTTTGACGTGAGAGTTATTAGGTAATGTGATTAATTTAATAGAAAGTGCAATAAATAATGAGTATATTCTTATCTACTGAGGAATGATGATTGAAAAGTTTTCTTGAAACAAGTAATTAATGTTACGCCTTTTAAGAAGACGAGCAATGTAAGAATGTATGAAGAAGTGCGTTTGCGGCTGTGTGTATGAAACTGAGAGGTGAACAAAAAAAAATTGTCCGGCTGTCTTGTTCATTTCTCTATTTTGAACCTCTCCTGCACCTTCTTCATGAATTATTTTCTCTTAGTTTTCTTAAATCTCTATTTTTCTTTTGCTTCATTTTTAAGTATATATATATATATATATATATATATATATATATATATATATATATATATATATATATATATATTTATATAAGCACACACACACACATATGAATATATGTAGAAAGAGAGAGAAAGACAGAGAGAGGGAGAGAGAGAGAAGACAGATAGGGATATACAGTGAAAGAGAGAAAAAGGTAGAGAAAGTGAACCATTTCTTTCAATGGTTTGTTGTATAAAATGATATATAATATAATGCGATATAATTGCAATGCATAAAAAAGCAAATTACGTGTATTATGACACGATCCTAAAAACAATATAACGAACAAAATATCGACACTGCTGAAGAACCATGTTGAAATAACTGTTTTGATTTCAGATCATTTCCACCAAAAAAATCCCGTATAGTACTCTCTAATACTGTGTAACAGTGAACATTTTGAAAACTGCATATTAATTGCACTATGTAATATTTGGAAATAATTGACTAAAGTGACAAAAAGTTCAAAAGACTCTCTCTCTCTCTCTCTCTCTCTGTATATATATATATATGTATATGTATGTATATACACACACACACTCACACACACACACACACATATATATAAATATATATATATATAGATAGATAGATAGATGGATAGATGGATAGATAGATGGATAGATAGAGAGAGACAGAGAGAGACAGAGAGGGGGAGGGGAAGATAAATGAATATATATAGAGAGAAATATTATCGATTTTATTATAAAAGTTGCCATTACAACCTGGCCTATCGTTTCAACGCAAATGCTCATAATCAAGACACTTGATAATACGCAATAGTGTTGAAACAATAGGCTGAGTTATAGCGTGCAATTCCTAAAGAATATATACTTATCTCCCTTTAATGAAACGTTTAAATTTGAATAAAAAGTGAGAGAAAAAGACTATATGTATATCCTTGAGGCTGAGTACGATTTTTTCATGTGTACGTTGCATGTTTCTCAGTTTGCAGGTCAATCTTTCGGTTAGGTTCCAAGTTACAGCTCCATAGGTCAGGAATAATGAGATTTTGTCGTTTTTGCAGATCGAGCTTGCTCCACAGAGGGATTTTCATCTTAGTGTAATTCTTTTTTTGATTCCTTCTCGTTTTGAAGATTCCATAGAAATTTGTTGTCCTAAGTAGTTGTTGTGGTGTACATAGTCCAGCTTTGCATTTTTGATTTTGATCAATGTGGGTATATTTCCAACATGTTTTTTGAGATTGACCTTTGTTTTGCAGAAGTTCATGTGAAGGCTGACTTTCTTGTTTTCTTTGCATAGTTTGCCTAGCATCAGTTGAAGATTTTAGAAGCCCTCTGCAAAAAGGCCAAAGTTGTCTTAAAATCTGAGTTCACTTAAGTATTCACCATCTATTCTGATTTCTTTGTTTTCCCAGTCTAGGTTTCTGAAGATCATCTCAAAAAAGGCTGTGAAAGGTTTTGATGAGCTGGAATCACCTTGCATTGCCCTTCTTTTGAGCTGAGCCTTTATGTAGCTGCTGTGACGGCATACGTGTTGTAGCACTCTGACATATACGGAGTCTACACAGTAGAGTGATTGGAAATTTCTACAGTCTATAAATGCTACTGCAAGTGATAATCAATATTCTGTTGTTATTTTTTTTTAGGTTGATTTATTGAATATAGGTGGTCCATGGTCGAGTAGCTCCTTCTAAAGCCAGTTCGTTCCCGTGATTGGTTTACGTCTAAAGTTTTGGTGATGAAGTTGGTGGAAAGTTTGTAGATTCAGTGGAGTAGACTCGTTGGTTTGTAGACATTGATGTCTTTCAATTTTTCTTTTTAATGTAAAATCATAATGATAGCAGTATTCCAATTTTTTAAACTTTACTTTGTTTTAGTCCATATTGAATGAAATGGCTAGTTTCCCTTCTGATAATATAACCCCTTTTTTGAGTAAGTCAATGGTGATGTTATCTGGTCAAAGAGCATTCATTTTTCTGTTGGTTTGATGGCTTGTTTTACTTGCCATCGTGTAACGCCTGAGAAGACCTTGCGCTAATTGCTCGCATCTTGTGTATCCTGTTCGATGTTTTGTATTTTGTTTAGAAGGTTTTTTTTTTAGAATTCTCGGGCACGTTTGACGATTCAGTACTTGTCGGTTGTTAGACATCCATTTTCCCTGAGTGCATTAGTTATTCGTTTCCACGCTTCATCTAGGGTTTTGTTGATAGCTTCAAAGCCTCAACCCTTAACAAAAACTATTTCAATGCCTACAACTGTGTATTTTCCGTTGTTGTGGTTTCTTTTGGATGGTTTTATCAAACTTGGTTGCTTCAATTTCCACTTTTGATGTTGCCAGTTGCATCAGACCTTCATCCTATTCATCCAATCTACGATGGGGACTTGGTGGATAAATCTAACTCTTTACAACCGATATTCCACACTGTGCTGCGCCTCAGTGGTAAACAAAATCTGTTTAACTATAAAAACCCCTTGGTAGATTGGCTGAAAGCTGCCAGGTAAATATTGGATCCCCCCTGGCTAGAGTATGTGAGTTCTATTCTCACCGTGGGCTTGTTCTTTATTTTCTGGTTACGCTGTTTAATCGTTACTCTAGGGTTACGTCCCGATTCAAAGTTCCGATAAAAGCAACCGGAAATTAGGATGACGATAAAAAACGAAACAAAATTAATATTGATTCATCGAAGGATAGAATTTGAAAAAGTTGACTCACTTTTATCTAAAGAAAAAATGTGTACGATGATTACCTTGAATAACAAAAAATGTGATTTAACCATTGAAAAGAGGGTGAGTTAAATTACCTCCGTTATGTCTATCATCAAAATAACCTAACTATAATGATTTTATATGCATTTTTTTCCTGTTTATCAATTTGTTTGTTAGTTTGAGAGGTCAAATGGGATGATCTCTTTGATTGATTCAACTTCTTATAATGACATAACAAAAAATGCGCCACGGAAACTCTTAAAACTTCATGTCTGATCATCACGCATCAAAACAGCTTGACATGAGTTAAATCTCTAAAAAGTTACAATTACTATTGTAAAAAGTTGTTTGTATCGAGCACTCTATGAAATAAATCCATTACATATCAGAAGTTGCTTTATATTATCAATATATTATTATATTATGTTATACTGCAAGCCTGATCTGTGTATTATGCGTTATATATATATATATATATATATATATATATATGAGTGTGTGTGTGTGTGGGTGTGTGTGCACTCGCGCGCACAGGGTGTCCAAGGATAACGCCTAATTTGTCCAAAAAGTGACGGGTGATTTAAAAGTGATTACATATATAGTAGTGATGGTTGAGTCTTGAGAAAACTTCAAACCTGACTGGATAATTGTATAATTCGTTTTCCAAAAGTAAATGGGCTTGTTATTTTCAGAATTCGCAGCAAACAACATACAGCTGGTTTCTAACGAGTGTAAGAGGTACGAAACGTTCACATTCGCTGGATGCATATCTTTACAATTATATATATATATATATATATATATATATATATATGATATTACAAACGAATTGCAGATCTAAAGAACATAGGGAAATCAAAAGTGTTATATGCAAGATTCAATACGTCTGCCGTATATCTCAATGCAATTATTCAGTTAGCAAGTTATTGGTCTGCCCACATTCTGACAAACTTCAACATCGATTTTGGTACCTTTTTTTTGTATTCTTGATTTCAATCCTCGGGTGATTGCTGGTTTCGTTCCCCCATACTAAGTTCTTTAGGATTACCCGAAGGATGAAATCTGGAAGGATCGAGTCAGGTCATCATTCTCTGCCCTACCCAGCGCCATTCCAGAGTAAAGAAAACTCCAATTCAATGAAAACAAATATTTCTAATTTGGGGTAATACAAATGGTATATTTGGTCGGTACGCCCTGAAAATGTTTTTATTTGAAGATTATTTGTGGAGAAGGTTGTAAGTTGTCTCTCTTGTACACGTGATGTCAATTTTTTCACCTTTTGTCCCATTCTTACTGTTTTATATATATATATATATATATATATATATATGGAAAATAATAATAATCTCAGTGATTGTCAACGTCGAGGAACAATGAAGCAGACATGGGCAGTAAATGAATAAAACGTGAAGGTGGAGATAAAGCATTTATCAGGTCTTTTGCTTTTCCACCAGGTTGTTAGCTCGATCGAAAGAGCACTGCCGCGTAAGAGTTTCTACCCATCAGTCACAGGTTTGATTCCTGCAGCAATTCTATTTTGTCCACTTGTTTATATACTGACACTCTCGAAAGTCAAGTGAAATATTCTCAGTGTAACAAAGGCAGGTTATTTCAAATAGAGTTTCAAATAATCTTACTCGTCTATTATAAGCTACTATAGCAATGCTCTTCCAAATTTGGAATGGAACACTCTGGTAGATGAAGAATTATGCATAAATAAATATATCGCTTAATTCGGTCCTACTAACCGTCCATTTCTGCGTAGGGTTGGTGTAGAGCGTCTGCCTCTGTATCTGAAGCAAAGTTTTCGACCCCACTTGTGGTATTCCAACCTTACATGGAGAGATCACAAGACAGCACAGTATATAAAGAAGAAAACGGGTGTCTGTGACATCATAGAAACTATTAAAAAAAAACTCAAATAGCAATGGGCTGGCCATGTTGCTAGAAATAAGGGCAACTCATGGACATCACGACTTACAGCATGGATCCCCGGAGATAACGTAAGGAACCAAGGCCGACAGAACACAAGATGGAGAAATGAACTAGACAGATTCAGAAAATACTGGCTATGCAATGCCCATGATAGAAAAGTGTGGCAAAAATCTTGTGGAAGGTCCATGTCCAACGACGGACGTTAAAAAACTGATGACAATGATGATGAAACGGAAGAGTTGTTATACGACGAAACAGCCGTAGATTACACACTTATTAATCATTATTATATAATCATACACTTATCATAATCGACAGTAGATATTATTGTATCCGTCTATCTAATCTGTTAGTATTATTTGTATAATAACCTCCAACCTACTTGTCTCTCCAATCCATGTTCATCTTTTATATCCTTTAGAGTTATGACTAGCATTGCTCTTTCCGTGGCTCTCTGTGCGATTTTATGTTGGTTTCAAGTTGGTTTTGTGATTCTCCATGTTTTACATCTGCAAGTAATAGCATATTATCAAAGAGCTCTTCAATATATCTCTATTCATACCAAAGAATTTCCAACATCTCATTGAGCATTGTCTCATGTCACTTTCATAACCTTTCTCTTGCTTTATCAGTTCGCCTAGGTAAACGTAAACCTGTTTTAGAGCCTGGTCCCCTCAATTGTTACAACCTATTCTACACACACACACATGCACACACACACACACACGCACACACACACACACACATCTATATATGTGCCAGGATATGAACCTGTTTGGTATCAACATTTCGTCTTTAAAACACTCTTTAGCAACTATTTTGTTTTGTTCTAATAATTTTGAAACAAAAATTCATTTGAATAACGTATCTTTCTATTTGATGCGAAGATGTGAGGTAATCCATCAGAATGATAGCGCTAACTCTTTCACCTTTTGTACTTTTTTTCTCTTACTGACACCCCAACGAAATTCCTCTTCCTTGCTTTTCCTGATCAGACCCAAAAAAAAACAAACAAAAACACATCACATACCAACTTTTCCTAATTTTATCTACTTCACTTCAACATGTAAAAAACTACACAGTTGTCGGGAACAAATCGCTGCTTGTGCTCTTGAGAAAGTTGTTATGGCCCAAGAAAATGCATCAAGCTTATCCTCGTGATAAGGGAAAATTGAGATCCAACACTGTTTTTTTTTCAAATGATTTCACTTTTCACATTGTCATATTACCTCCCCCTCTCTCACTCTCTCTCTCTCTCAATATATATATATATATATATATACATATATATGTATGCTGTGTGTGTGTGCGTGTACGTATGTGTGGGTGTATGAGTTTCGAGTACATGCAACTCTAAAATGCACTTTGAAATTCAAGTTGAGAAAATTTTATGAAAATTATATTGGTCTTTGACCTGACTGAACGTTGTCAACAAATTATTCATATACATACATACTTACATATATATATTTATATATATATATATATATATATATATATATATATATATATATATATATATATATATATGTGTGTGTGTGGAGGGTGTATGCTGTGTGTATGCGTGCGCGCACGTGCGTTGGTCTTTGTATTTCATATCTATGCATTAACTTATACGTTCGTATTTAAATCGATAAAAAAAATATACCTACTGAGTAACGATGCCAAAGAAATTGTTCACGAAGCCTTAGCCAAACCAACAAATGTTTTTCTCTCAAAGGTCTTGGAGAGAAAAAAAAATATCAGACTTAAACAGGAGTTTGAAAATATTTTTGAAAACGAATATAAAAGCGAGACCTTTTTTTTCGACTCTTTATTCTACTTATATCTTTCGGAAAGATTTTACGATTTTGGCTTCTTTTTATTTAGAAAATGAAGTTAGACTTATCTTGGCTGACGTCCAGAGTGACTGAATACGTATGAGATACCGTCAAACAAAACTGTTAACGTAGTACACGCAGATTTTATCAGTGTTCAAGTTACTCTGGCTATCTATCTATCTATCTATCTATCCATCTATCTATCTATCTATAATGTGTTTTAGCATAGATTATGAGTATCGTCACTTATGGAGCTGAAATGTGGAACCTAACCAAGAGACAGACTTGCAAACTGAGAAGTATGCAACATGCACACGAGAGAATCATGCTCAACCTCACAAGGAGAGATCACAAGACAGCACAGTAGGAAGAAAACGGGAGTCCGTGACATCATAGAAACTATTAAAAAATCTTAAATGGCAATAGACAGGCCATGTTGCTGAAATGAAAGATAACCGATGGACATCACGTCTCACAGCATGGATACCCAGAGATCACATAAAAAACCGAGGCCGACACAACAAAAGATGGAGAGATGAACTAGACAGAAATACTGACTCTGCGACGCCCATGATAGAGAATTGTAGCGAATCTTGGGGAAAGTCTATGTCCAAAGACAGACGTTGAAAGACTGATGATGATAATGATGATGATGATGATCATCATCATCATGGGTAATCCGAAAATATGGGAGTGCAATGGCAGTATTTGAAGACTGTCCATCTCTCTATCTCTGTGTGCCGTATACTGGCCACACCAGAGGGCTGAGCATTTTAGAACCGACTTCTTAATAAGTCTTGAAAAACCTGTATTCCTCAAATCCCATAAGTTTCAAGTGAAGGAGTCAATTTACAATGTACATTTATGCAAACCTGATCCCTTGGTCTGCATCTGCGTTAATGTTCTTTGGTAATTCAGACTTTACTTAATTCATTCCTACCCAGCAAAATAATTGAGAAGTTATTTATTTACTGATCATCACTTTTCCAGTTTTTTTTAATTGATCATCCCAACACGGTATGCAACCAAAAGACATTGTTTTCTACTGAGTGACTAACCAGACCTGTTGATAAAGATGGCTGAAATTATGTAAGTCTTGTGAGACAGTCTGTAAGGAGTGGTCTACCATTGTACACCATTGTAGACGTCATTCAGGCAAAACTTGAAGCATTTAGTCAGAATCAGAGGGAAATAAAACTCAATCAAGGTACATTAACATGAATTCGACCTTGTTCATCATTATCATCATCATCATCATCATCAACAGACTTGACATAAGTCGTCTGACATAGACCATTCCCAAGATCTTGCAGACTCCGCGATCGTAGGCATCACAGACCCAGAACTAAAAATTTGTTTAGCCCATCCCGCTTTTTTTCGTCCTTGGATTTCGATGTCCAGCTGTAGTTATAACATGGCCTGCCAAAAGCCATTTTAGTTGTTCTGTTCAATATCCGAACATTCTCTCAAAATAAACTGCATCCTCAAAAGTTCATAGAAAAGTGTTGTCATCATCTCTTCACTGATATAAATTTACAATACAAAACAGGGAAAGCGAATTGGGAAGATCTGGCGAGTGGCCAGACCTCCGATCTTATGTAGCTGCCCTTTTGTTTTTGCTCCATTTCTGCGTTTTGCTTAGGATGAGGAGGTTATAAGAAAGTGTTGTATCATCAGGGTCATAGCTCTTGATTTTGGGTCGGGGGTGACTCCCCAAATAACCTTTCCAACATTGAGAGAGATTTGTAATTGTATTATATTAGCAAATGATGCAGTAGGCGAACTGCTATCCACGACACTTTCGGGGCCCTTCTGTATCTTAGAACTCAGGCAATCAAAAATCGAATCCCCCACCCTGCTAATGTATATTCCTGTCCCATGTCGCTGTGATGACAACCTCCGTTGTTAATTTGGAATTGTCAATTTCAAAAAAGGAATGAGAGCCCCTTTCAAGGAGGCCTTGTATCTCTTCTCTGTTGGCCATCCTCTCCCTTTCAAGGAGGCCTTGTATCTCTTCTCTGTTGGCCATCCTCTCCCTTTCAAGGAAGCAATTATCAACTGCCAACAGCCACGTAAGAGAAATGGTTCTCTTAGTACTGATTGGTACTTACTTCTGCCTTCATTGGTAATAATTCCTGGGACAGAATGTACTCACTTCTATCAGGAAATTCACTGGATTGAAATTAGATTTGAAAAAAAGGGGTGGTAAGAGGAACTCTAGTGCCAAATTTAAATTTGATTTTGGAAGCACGCCTTTCTCAGGGCCCGGCTTGTCAGATGGCAATTTTCCAAAGACCAGTCAAAAGAAACAGGCCATATCCGATCGGACAAATAGGAAATAAAGACACATGTACAAACGCTTACAATTTCAAACACAATACTGTCTAATCTCTGAATTTATATATATATATATATATATATATATATATATATATATATATATATATATATATATATATACATATGTATATATATATATATATGTATATATATATATATATATATATATAGGCTTACAATGAACGAGTTACCTCACTTAAAGAGTGCTCATATATATATATACATATATATATATATATATATATATATATATATATATATATATATATATATATAACTAAATTACTGATATGAACGTATGTGAATCAATGTATATATATATTCAAAATAGAGTATATCAACATATTATGGAATAAAAGGCTTGAGGTACCAAACACAGGGATACACGAGTGTATGTTTAAGTAACATACGTAGATGCATGTAAATGATATATATATATATATATATATATATATATATATATATATATATGTCCGAAAAAATGAATTAACAATTATTAGCTGCTTTGGCTATCTAAGGAATATTTAAGCATTTTCATAATAAAAAGATATTTTTTTCAGGAAGAAATATATTTGGTATTTATACGTATAAGTCCGTTTGATTTGGGTTTTCATCATGTTTAGATGAAAAAGAGTTATAAAAAGTGATTTATTGATAAACTGAAGATATCTATTTGGTGATTATATTTTTATGAGCAGTAAGAAGACCACTTGAGTATCAATCGACAAGGGAATGACGCTGAAGTGACCCCTTTGATGGAGATCCTCAAATGCCTTATTGACAGAATAAACGTCCTGACCTCATTCATGTAGCTTGAAGAGAGACAAAACACAATGGGTTTATCATCTTCCTAACAATAGGGACTGCTAGAAGTACTAGGGCCAATCGCTTAAAAGGGGTCTACTCACTGGTTTAGAATCAAAGTTGGTCTTCTCCTAGACTGGTTTATTTCCTAAGGCTACACAACTCAATCTATCCTGCTTTTTTTATTCTTAGCGGGTGAGAGGAGAAGAAATGGTTTCATGCCTCCTTTTGGGCATTTTATAGTCCACACTTTTTTACTGGAAGGCCACATACATGAAAACAACAACAGTTATAAGAAGGAGGTAATTGAAAGTAGAAGTGGATAGATTGGAGCTGAAAAATGTGACCTATTTTATAAGAAAAAAGTCGATAAAATAAATCAATCTGGGGCCCCGAACAATAATGAAATTTATTGATATTCACCATCTTCATTATCACGCCCCATCGACCCACAAAAAAAAAGGAAAAAAAAAAGCAACTCTAGTTTCTCCATCGCCCTTTAGGTCATTGTTTGGGGAACATATCTTGCAATGGATCTATCTATCTCTGTCTGTTCAAATCTATCTTTTGGAAACGGTCAACCAAAACTGTCTACATAGTTAGAATAATTTTATTCTTCAGTTTTCAAGTGATTCTGGCTGACTGGTCAGCACTGTGTGAATCAAATTTACAAGCTGCTCCAATGTCGTTACAGGACTGAAAAATGAAAAAAAAAAAATCACCATGGATGTATAAAAAAAAACGTTTTTAAAAAAATCCTGCCGAATTAGTTATTATTGCGGGGGTTCAATTTTGCTATTGAAGTTAATACTGAATTGTCAAATAGTCTGTATCCTACGGTGCAAACTCTTGTTTATTATGGAAATTCAGATTTTCAGTGATCACTGCCCAAAAAATTTCTGATCATCCCCTTTTTTTCAATTTTTTAACTAATTATCCCCAACGCGGAATGCTGCCAAAGGACTTCATTCACATAACAGTTTCTATTGAGTGACTAACGAGACTTATCAATCTGTTTAAATTCTGCCGGGTATATGTGTGTGAGTGTTATATGGTCTCTTTACGGACAGCTTCACAAGTCATGTAAACCCTTATCCTCTGGAAAGCATCTGAAATTGAGTAAAAAAAAACATTTAGAAACGTCTAAATTCTTGAGAATGTAGACGTTATCAAAATAACAAATTAAAACCTTAAAATACCCTACCAAGCCCTAAAAAAGTCAAAAAAGCTTTCCTCTAAAAATAGAAGTAATTTTTAGAAAAAGTCTCGTAAAGTACTGATGTCGATTATCAAGTCTGTAGACAAAATGTTATTAGCCAGAGTGCTGAAACGCACACATACACACCATCACATGGACTTATAAAAAGGAATAGAACATTTGTCATCTTGAGTGGCTATAGTTTTCCAAATAAAAAACAGATGGACGGAATATTGCTACTTCCTTCAGTGTCTGCATAGGAAACCTCAAATACATGTGGAATACTTAAAAAAAAAAAGAAGATAAAAAGTCGAGCTGTGAAGGCTTGCACTGAGTACAGCTTGCAAATATCTCATCCACTGTTCGCCTTTGTCATAGACGGATTGTCATGCCGAGTTGTAGGCTAAAATTTAAAACTATCGTCTCTTTTACTTCAACTTTTCACCTGGCTCGAGTTCGAATCTTGCTGCAGTTTTGTGGTTTACATTGAAATCAGAGCAGACACGACTGGAACGTTGGTTCATTGATGGGTAATAGTAGAAACTATCAACTGAGGCTATCAACATAGGTTTCTTCAGTTTTCAAGTTGTTTTTTATGGCTATCTATCTATCCCAGGCTGTCCATATCTATCTATCTATCTATCTATCTATCGGTGCCTTGCATACAAGCCACACCAGTGAAGCTCTAAGGTTGAAAATCTAAACATGTACTCGATATAATGTCTATTTTTCAATTTTCCCGGAAACTAAATTATTTGTAGAAGTTCAATTTACAATGTTTATTTGAATTGGTTTGTATTTTATGTCAAGCAGTGTTTACGATGTTTGTTTTTTAAAAATCTATCCTAGTGACCAGCACTCAACAAAATGCAAAAGAAGTATCTTATTCGTTGATCACCCCTTTATTCCCCATTGATTTTTAATTGATCATCCTAACAGGGACATGCTTCCAGAAACGCTGGTCACGCAATGGTTTCTCTAGGGTGACCAACCAGACCTGTTTTCATGTTATTTGCTTTCGGTTGGCCGAGTGAAAATGTTGAAAACATGATGGGAACGAGCTCTGTCTATGGCCATTGGCAATCAAGGACCGTGGGGGAAGAGATCTAGTGGCTGTGGCGGAGGGGGCCGTGGTGGAGGTGGCCGCCTATTGGAGCTTTTGCTCAGCTCCGCCAAGAAAAGTAATTTCCTTATGATTAAAAAAATGCCAGGAAGATTTCGAAGATAGGAAAGGTAATAAAAAGACAAAGTTTTGCGCTCACGTTAAGACTTATGTACACACACATGTAAGTAATATTGTATGTATATATATATATATATATATATATATATATATATATATATATATATATATATGCACATATGTACATATGCACATATACATATAAGTGTGTCTGTATGCATGTGCTTAGCTTATATCTGTTAATATATATGCATAGATATAGCGTAAAAAACTAACGTTCACTGGAAGACGTGTAAGTTACCAAAATTATATATGTGTGTATATTTCCATTTCTTGGTTTATATTCGTATCTATCACCCTAAATTCTTACCTACTGCCTGTATCTAAATGATCACCTGTGTAGGCGTAATTTTTTTCTTCCACATGCAATTGTGCACGAATGCCCGCACAGACACTCGGATTCTCTCACCTCTCCACTTCTCTCCCTCTCTTTTTGTCTCCCCCCTTTCTCTCTCTCTCTCTCTCTCTCTCTCTATATATATATATATATATATATATATTGTGTGAGCTGAGTTCAGAAAGTATTCGATTCATATTAAAAGCTCTATTTTAATGCACTTATATACCTTCAAACGTGACAAAATTTGGACAAAGGATTTCAGATTTTTTCACATCGCTTTTCAACGAGCAATTTTGATGCAGTTTGGTTCAAACTTACTTTTAAAAATTTTGTTTATCCCAATCTCTGGTCCAAATCTTGCGAATTTTGAAGCTCTATAAAAATATCAAAAGGAAATTCATGAAATAAATCTTTTCATACATATATATATATATATATATATATATATATATATATGTATGTATAGTTGTACTGTAAAAGAATTGAGACTGAGCCATTGTACATAAAATCGTTTGTATGTCTCTGAATTTGTGAGATGAGGTATTATTATTTCTATTATTATTCGGACTATCCTCATCTTGGTTGTTTTTTATACAATGCTCCGGCTGTTGTACTCTATGGCCTTCATCAGGTATCATCTGGTAGGTGTGGGGAAGTAACGAACCAAACCCTTTATTTCAACCGACGGGGGTATATTGACCACACCCCCTCTTAGCATTAGTAGTATTATTATCGTCGGTTAAAATAAAGAGTTTCGTTCGTTACTTCCCCACACCTACCATATGATACCTGATGAAGGCTGTAGAGTACAACGGCCGAAACGTTGTATGAAAACAACCAAGATGAGGATGGTCCGAATATTAATAGAAATAATAAAATCGTTTGTATACGTAGAATTATACGGAATATGTCTTAAAGCTAAAATTTTCATCGTCAGCGGAAAGGTCTAACACCGTCAATGTTGGTGAAGTAGTATTTGGTCATGTATCAGTAAATTGAGATATCCCATTTTATGTCCACCCTGCTGTCACGGATCAGTGATTTTTGACCAAGTCCTGTTCATATATAATCCGATGTTAGAGATCTTTTTTCTCTATTTAAATCACTCAACATGCTGCGTTACAATTCACGAGTGTTTGGGTTTCT
>OY735229.1:40882498-40889998 GCA_963457665.1 Thysanoteuthis rhombus
TAACTTCTTGATCTTCGGGAAGATTCGACAATCAACTCACATTACATGTAAACACATGCATTTTCCATTGCATATGCACACACTCATACTCATACATTCACTCACCCGTCCACGACTGCATTTTCATTTACTGATTTTAAAAAACCCTGTGTACCCCAAAACACACGTGACTAGCGGGAAAAAACTCCCCCTTTTCTAACCTAAATCCTCCCAATAATCAATTTCTGAATCAACCTCACACTAATAATAATACTACGCACACTTACAATCTGATGATTTTAACAGCTAAGAGGACTAAACGTCCGGCAAAAGATCTCTCAAGGTCATGACAAATATACTGCCACTAAATAAACCACATACATAAACAATCCTCCCCAACACACCACAGATTCACAAACGAATGTCCAGCTTTTATGCTCTGTAATTTCATTGTCAAACACCACATGTACGGGCAAATACCCACTGCTTACAGAAAGAAATTTCCACCCTCTTTGACATAAATTCTCCCATTAATCAAATTCTAAATTAACTTGGTGGTAAATCAAATATATTTATCGACTTATTATTTCATCAGCGCCAATAACCAAAGTCTACAGGGTAGTTTCCCCGAGTTCGTGTCACACATACCACGATTTACCTTACCACAACCATAATCTATAAACATACCATCTCCTATACCTACCACGAACTCGATCTATATATACAACCTGTTTGTTGCAGCACTCTGATTCTGAACGAAGCTCGAAAGGATCGAAATGTTGGAATTAAGAGCTATTTGTCTTAAACAGTCTTCTTATTTTGTCATTTTACTCACATACTGTTGGATTAATCATAGATCCATGCACTTATTCATCTCAACGTTAAAAGTAAGAAATACTTTTTTTCGAAAATCCAGTCAAGTGATCATTTGAGTTACAAATTGTAGTCAAATCTCACGTATTCATTATGACAACCTAATTTTTCAATGATTTCTGATAGATAATCAACAGTTCCCATCGATAAAGATCAACAATAGGATAAACGTGGTTGATTTTTAATGATAAAAATTATGAAGTTTTATTATATGCCCAGTTCTGTTGAGCAATATTCCAATCATACAGTTTTGCAAAGGTTTATTTTGGGTCAGGTACGCGAAATATAAAAGGTTCAACTGGTCTACACTATTAGATATAAACAGAAGCAAAACAACATCTTTTATGCATTGAAAAGTAACAGACACTACTTTTTTTCATAGATAGATTAAAACATTCTTCCAATAAACTTTTTCGATAGTTTCTATAGATATTAATAAATTCACAAGATTAAAACATGGTCTTATTTATAGAAAAATTGAAAACGGTGCACATCACAGTCAATTAGTCGGGTGGATTAAGCCACGTGATGCTTGCAAGATTCTAAATCGATGGATTGCAACTTGTAGAAAGTTTTTACGTGATTGCAAATTATAGCAAGGATTTTTTCAAAGATTTGAAGTGCCCTCAAATTACGCAGGCAATGGTTTTTATTTTGAAAGCCTTGTTTTTCTATTGATGTTGATTCTGAGGCCTTTCTCCCAGTCTGTCTGCTATCTCCATTTTCCTCTCTTTATATATAGAGAAAGCGAGAAAAAAGAGAGAGAGAGAGAAAGAGAGAGAGAGAGAGAGAGAGGGGGGGGATAGAGGACAAACATTAAATTACTTATGAATTAGATTGTAAAAGCATTGGCTTCTGAGGTCTTATATATATATATATATATATATATATATATATATATATATATATATATATATATATATCTACATACATATATATACACACACACACACACACATATATATATATATATATATATATATATATATATATATATATATATATATATATATATATATATATATATATCAACAGGGAATTACCTAAGAAAAAAAATCATCATTTAACAATACAGAAGAAAAACAAAACAAAAAACCAAAAATGTTACTAAATGTTTTCTTACACAACAAAACCAAGTCCAGGTTGGCGGAGTGGTTGGAGTCAAAAAATAGTTTTTGTGTATTCAGTGACGTAATTTGCAGGTTGAGGTATAAAATGTTGTCATGGGTGTTGCATCCTCGGGCATACATGTCCAGGCCCACATGACATAATGTGTTTCCAGCATAAACAATTTCGAATATGTTGTTGAATGTTGTCCAAAAATCAATTAAGATAATATAAACAAAAAACAATGCATCGTTGGCAATCAATGTTAACTTATAGATAGAAAAAAAAACTCCATAAAAAGTGATGTAAATTAAGGTAAAGTTTGAGCAAAACCAGTTTATACGAACGGCTCTTAGATACATTGGGGAAATATATACTGGATAGATAGGGGTCAGATCTTTATTTTCCCCATTCTCTTTCATTAAAGGCTTGCTTGGGTCTTTTGTGCAACCAGATATGATTACAGACAACCGAATTTGTTATATATATATATATATATATATATATATATATATATATATATATATATATATATGTGTGTGTGTGTGTGTGTGTATATATATATGTGCGTACGTGTGTGTGTGTGTGTGTGTGTGTTTATAATTTGTAAAAATTCTTATATCATATTGAGACACTAATTTGAAACGATTTCCCGTTGTTACACGATGAAAGTATCATTCGGTCAGGACAATATGAATAGAATAAACAATTAAAGAAAATGTGGCTCCTGCAGGAAATGAACCCACAACTGATACAGCACCATTGAGATAAATTGCCGCCAGTATTGCAAATACCCAAATAACTGTTTCAGTAAGTAACTATTTTCAGATAAGAGCAACACTACGTTGGAATGGCTACTCTATTGGTCACGTGTTTGACGCTTGCAGCAGCCTGGATTCCTCTGATTGTCGCGTTGTCTAGGCTGGATGATACAATCACCGTATAAAAACAGGAGATCATTTCAAATAAGGGTTTCCATGTGATATAATGCAAATTAAAATCTTTTGTCGGATCGTATATCCATTTAAAAAAAAATACGTACACATATATACATATCAACAAGAATATATATGTATATGTGTGTGTGTGAGTGTGCGCACGTGTTGATATATATATATATATATATATATATATATATATATATATATATATATATATTTAAGCTGATAACGTATATGATAAATTATATATTTTTGTGGGTAATTCCATTATTTCAAGAGTACTTGATTACCATAGACCAAATTCCCATGTTTATATATATATATATATATGTATATATATATATATGTGTGTGTGTGTGTGTTCGTGTGTGTGTCTGTGTGTTTGTATACGCATATATACATACATATATTGTATACGTGCACTTTACACATATATACACACATATTATGCATATGCATATGTTTTTGTTATATATATATATATATATATAGAGAGAGAGAGAGAGAGTGAGAGTGAGAGAGAGAGAGAAGGAAAGAAAGAAAGAGAAAGAGAGAAGTGGGCAAGACAGGGGGCGTCAGATAGATAGATAGATAGTTTGACCGAAAGGGGATACAAATGTCGTGTTGCCCAGCGCTGAATTCGGTTAATGATTTCGGATTACATCAATTTTCTGTATTAATGGCCGAAGATACTCCTTTTGAATTAACGAAGACGAAAGAGATTTACATTTTCTAGACTTCAACGGAAACATACATTGCTTTCTCCTTTTTTCCCAAGCGTCGTAATCATCTCACTACAACGTCAGCTTGAAAAACTCCAACGGTTCCCATTCATTCAAATTCATCAGTTTTTCTAAAAGAAAATAACTATTTTCCATTTTCCATCAAGTTTTTAATTTTCTCGTTTTATCTCGTTTTTTTTTCTCAGACAGGATTTCTATCTTTACTCTGAGTCTTTAGCATAAAACATATTATCTCAACATTCAATTCTATATGCGTTTCGGAATTATATTAAGTACAAATGATAAATATTTGTATTAGATTAATGAACGTACTTTTCAGAGCGTGACGAAAACAATCATTCAGATATCAAGAAGGAAAAGTTTACTTTTTTTGTCTTTTTAAAGAATAACATTCGTACCCTACTCGCAGGTCCCAAGCAGGCCCTTAATGGCAAATTGGTGGTATGCTGACAGCAGCAGCTGCACTGTGTCTGCGAGGGTCAGCTTGGGGTATTCTACAGTGGATGAACCAATATTGGACCATCAGCTAGTCATCAGCGGTAATCAGTGCACTCGTTTTGAAGGCTGGAAATCAGGCATTGTGGGATTTGTCCTTTTGTTACCGGGAATCGACCATAAAAGTAATGTCAGTCTTCCCTCCTCTCTATGTATATCCTCCTATCACCGAAAGAAACTTAAAAAATCAAAACTTATCAGCAGGAAAGGATTTTAACATAGAAAAAAAACTTTGTTTAAGAATAGATCTTGGTAAGTCTATTTTGAATCGTCAAAACCTCTCTTTTCGGCACACCGCTGATTTTTTCATATATTTGTTTATTCATCGAATTATTTCTGAATTTAATATCTCCACTTTTCGTCAATTATTATTATAGATGAATATTAAAAAAATCACAGCTGGTATGAATAATATTTGTCGCTTTAAACATTTACGCTTTCTACCTTTGTATTAAAACACGAAAGTTATACTATATTTTGGTGTTGTAATGATAATTCATTGAGTGGTTGGAGAGAGAGAGAGAGAGAGAGAGAGAGAGAGAGAGAGAGAGAGAGAGAGAGAGAGAGAGATTGTCGAAAACTATTCCAAAATCTTTAATTCAATGCCTCTGAATGGAAGTATTTGAAATAGTGTTAGCCCCAACCTACTGACGGTAAGGAACATTTTCTTTTTTCCACATCTATTCACACCTACCTCTCCTTACAAAATGTTTCAGTTTTAAGGATAAGGATTTTGAAAGATTTTGGAAAAGGACCTCATTCCCAATATGCATATTACTTGGGAATAATCATAATTCCCAAACGAAAAAGTACTATGATAAAATATTGTCTTATGCCGGGTCGAATGAATTGCTTTTTCAACGAATGAAAGGACGTGTTTACTCTTTCTGTAAAAAAAAATCTTTGATTCCGTAAACTAATCATAGTAAAAATTTTGTAGCTTTTATCTTTTTTTGATTAAATAACCTTTCACAAATATTAAATCAATACGCAGTTTTAATTTTATCAAAGATAAAAAAAACTATAATAGACGTCTTTTGGTTACCTAATTATGAGGGTGAGAATTATTATGATTATCAAAATATCTGACTCAAGCTATGGTTAATAACATATATTAGCTTGAAACATTACCTGCTACAATCAAGAAATGCTGTGTTCATCAAATCAGCTTGCATTGTTCTCTAAGCACTGTAAGTCAAAGTTACCTTTAGTGTGAAAGCGCAATTAGCAAGCAGTCGGGTATTAGCGAATAGGGTAAAGGGAATTAAAGACATTTGAGACAATTGCTTGTATCAGTAAAGACATTAGTGAGTAGGAACGGAATGAGAGAAAACTGTTAAAATAAATGTGGACGAATAAGGGGTGTGAAAACAAGGTATGAATGAATGCAAAATCGTTGTAAAACAATGTAACGAGATATAATTATCAATTAGAATTCCTGTAGTGAATCAGTAAGCTTTTAAAAGTTGATATTTGGAAAAGGTTTGATCTTGATATGTTTCGATATAGTCATGTCATTCAGTTTATTGACGGATATCGAGAAGTTCCTGAAAAACAAAGGGGAGACAACCTAGGTATACGGTAGAGCAAAAAGCATTGCTTTCACATGATATTCATATTGGATATGAGAATCCCCTTTTTAATCATAAAAATGGATTTTGGAAAACCCACAAATTTTACAAAGCAAAGAGAAGAAGGTGTAATGGATGTGGAAAAAATTACCGATTTTGGGACCAGAAAATTCCAATAGTGCCGAATTATTCGAGTTTTTAATGAAATAGTTTTTTTCAACTCCCCCATATGTGATCCGAGCAAATTCAGCCTATAGTTTCCCCAATAACATCTAATTTCTAAGAGATATTGGATATTCCTCCAAAGGGAAAAAGAAACTTACGTGTGTAGGAGCTGAAGCCAAAGCTTTTTTTGAAAAAAAAGTTAAAAAGGGTCCAGAGAGAGAGAGAGAGAGAGAGAGAGAGAGAGAGAGAGAGAGATACGGAGAGATAGAGTTGGAGAGGTTTGTTTTGTTTTTTTCTCAAATATCACAAAAGGAAATATACATTGCCTGATCTTTATTTCCCACCTGAAGACCACGACACTTTAATTTGAACGATCATTTGCAAGTTTGGGTATTTTGCCAAACGGAAGAAAAGGAATGTGCGCGTTGGAAATGAAGCCAAAGTTTTTTGAGAAAGAGGTCAAAAAAGGCCCGGAAAAAGAGATAGAGAGAGGGGCGAACAAGGAAGAGAGAAAGAGAGACGGGGATGGGTTTGGAAGGGAAAACAAAAGAGCATTATGTATACACATGCAACAACATCTGTGCTGTTCTACCGGTGCCAAACCGAAAAGTTTTTGGCTTTTGTTATTTGGCGTGCTAAGTTCGTTCCAACCAATGCCAAAAGCTGGATAACGTCCGCATTGATACCCTCACGCATGACGAGGAGTTTCGATGTAAAGTGGTAGGAGTAAAAGAGCGAGAGAGATAGTTGATAAGAGGTGGTGGTTTTTTTTCGCTAAGGGAAAGAAACTAATTTTAAAATTAGAGCTTCGTTTTCAAGCCTTTCACTAGGGGAAAAATCGGTCAATTGCGATCACCGGTTGATTTGAGGTCAACGCCTTTAATATGCTTCGCTGGATATTTCCAGGATTCGGAATGAATGTTTCATCCCCCTTCTGCCCCCCAGATAGCCAAGGCCAAACAAAAATCGCCTAATCTCATCTCTGTTTGTTCTCGTCTTTATTGTTCCGTTCATTCCTTTTGTTTCTTTCTTCCTGTCGATTACCGCCTTTCAAACGGAAACGACTCCGACCAAACACGAATATCAAGAAAGCGGGTATGGTTAGTAGTGCAATAGAAACGGTCACGCCACCAACATAGTTTGGCAGCATAGTGAGTTTGGGGTGATCAATCGTACATGGAAAATGGAATGGCATTTGTAAGATCACTAAGTAGTCCGAATCAGATATCCGCCCCCCAAAAAGCTGCGAGACACAAACGAGTGATAAAATTGGAAATGACGCTCCTCACTAAGAATATATTTTGCTGTGTGTGTGAAAAAATGAGGAGTTTTTTTTCCAGACATAATAACAAGTCATTGTTTAGCCTTGGTGACACTCTTTATTGACGGTTTCTAACAAAGGTCTATAACTATCAGTGCTTCAAGCATTGATGAGGATATCTGACTTGCTTAGAAATTGAGGGGCTCGAAAAAATTAATTTTGCATAGTTTAAAAAGTTGAAATAAATAACTTTTCATTCCATGCTCATGTCATATCTTGCTGCATATATATATATATATATATATATATATATATATATATATATATATATAGACCTGATACCTAACTGGATATTCTACCAATCA
>OY735229.1:40892498-40914998 GCA_963457665.1 Thysanoteuthis rhombus
TTGAGACTTGATGGATCCCTACTTCAAAGCTATTAATAGTATGGATGGATATCTTATCAATTTCATCCGTGTCTAGCAAAAAAAGTCTGAACTCGTTCAAAGATGAGAGTCCACTGTTTAAAATGACAAGTCACTGATACTAAACAGCAAATATAAGTTACTTTCGAGTGAAAGGGTCCAATTTCATGGCCTAACAACCAAAAAGGTCACAGTACTCACGATATAGAAAGATATCTGATCTGATGAAACTTGTTTTTCCCCATTAACATCTCTTAGCTGCGTCGGCAAGTTTTAACCACGGCTGAACTACCTTTACTGGCTCTGCATTGGCGCCTAGTATCAGGGATATGTATCGCTCAAGGTCCACTTCTCTTTCTCGGCCATACTGGCAGTTTCTAAGAGGAAGGAGTGCTCCATGCGCTTGGAGATCAGTGTGGCTGAGGGGATGCCTCTCGAGCTGTGTGTGACACCTAGCAGTTGATCACCCACAAAGGTACTGACTATGCTCGACGTTGCTTAATTTTGGTGATCGTACAACAACGGGTGTCCCAAATGCGATCCAACCATAGCTCTTACAAGCATCATTCGTCATTCGTTATTCAAACACACGCACACACACAGAGGCACACACACACACACACACACACACACATATATATATATATATATATATATATATATATGTTGGAATAACGAATGATGATTTGGAATTGGAATTTTTTCTGAGACTGATTCACTCGCAGCGTTAAGCAAATCAACAGTGATGATTGGAAATTAAAGTAATAAGTCTCAGATGGGATTTGAACACTCAATCTTCTCAGACGGAAAGTCAACAAATTTTGGTCCAAATTTCCGAAATGAAGAATGATCATTATTCTTAACTGATTTGCACGAACCAGTGTCCTTGTCGCAGTTGTTTTAGCTGCAGAATTTCAGCTGTTTTACCATTCGGCCTTCTTTTTGTGCAAACCATAGTTAATGATCTGCTGACTATTTCTAACCAAAACCTTTATTGAAATAACTTCAGATATCCTCTAGTAGGAACCACTAAATGAGAGAAATCAAAACCGTGGGATGGATAACGGCTTCAGTTTGAAATTCTGAGAAAGTTACTTACTAAAACAGGCAACTGAAGATGGCCGTAAAGTACAACGGCTGAAACATAGCACTTATAAAAAACCAAGTTAAAGTCACAATTTAAAAAAATAGAGTAGTGTCTAAAAAGTTTACAGGTTTATGTGAATAAAAGTAATTTTCGCGTGGATTCTAAAAGAATTACACCCTCAAATTGCATTCCCTAAATTCAAATATTGGTAGAATTTTCTCAACTTTAAAGATGGAGTCCCAATCCCCAGGGAAAGCTGCCTAGATAATCAATATCAGGGTTATTATTTCTACATGGATTCAAATGCTGGCCTCTTTTACAGTCTATAGATACGTACCTAACAGGTTAATGTAAAAGTTCACAGCACCATCTTCTGAACAATATTAGAAAAAAGTTCCAAGTGTCTTTTGAAGTTTATCTATCTTTTTAAATCTTATGAAATCTGTAAGTAAACCTCAGTAGGTTGAATAATTCTCTCTCTATATGTTCGACACAGAGAAATTCATTTTTCAACAAGATAACCACAGGTGACAAAAATGAATCATCACAAGTGTTCAAAACGTATGAATCGTTGTTAGCTTCAAGACTATTTCTGGATCAGATTTTGAATCCTGAACCCTAAATTGAATCAAGTCAAAAATGAAAATTATCTGATGACACCGTGCTTAATTCTACTCTAATTTAATCAAAACATGGATGAAATGTAGAATTAATTCCCTTACTACATAAAGGAATATTTGGAAGAAATACCAACACGAAAATCCTAGTTTAATTCATCTTAAAGTGAGTTTTGATTACTGATAATTCATCAAATAAGAAGCGGATTATGCTGACCTGACGTTACCCATGGGCAAGTCCAGTAACTTTCACGATGTTTGAAAATATTGCACTTTATCTTTTCCTTCTTAGTAACGTACCTTTGTCTCATATATTTTGATTACGTGTTGATATTTACGCAATCTGAACAACATCAGGTAAACATCTCCCCACTATTTTAAAATGGCTTTGCTCATGAAGAAACGTTGTAGTTTTTGGCAATATTTTTGATCTTCCTACCTTGGAAGTGAATCGGACAGAGATAAAAAAGTCAGATGTTATGTACTTACTTTGGTTTTTGAACTCTTGGGGAAATACATTTAAAGACAAAACATATATGTCATCTCCTACCGTATGAATGTATGTATGCATGTGAAAGTAAGACCTGTTTGTAGTTCACAAAAAAAAAAAATTCTTTTTGAAGAACTGCCTCCAGATCACTTTGGTGGAGGGGGCAATTAAACTTGTTCTTTGAAAGTTTTCCGTTCGTTTGTTAATTTTCCATTTTTTTTTTTTCCTTTAAAGTCAAGGAACAAAAAATAAATGTTTGCTCAATCAGTTGATGAACATATCTGGATCCTGGTTGGGGCTTTGATTTAATTTGATTAGAATTTGAAGAAAAAAAAAAGAGATCTTCTTGAAGAAATTGAGAGAAAGATCTAGTACAAGTTGTTATTTTAGTTGCCCAAGAAAAATGAAGAATTCTGAAAGCTTCTGAAAGAATCAGACTAAGGTGACTTGCTAGAGGCTGCATTCAAAAAAAAAAGATACAAACATGCGTGGTGGAAGAATTTACTACAATCAGATTTAAATTACAGTATTATACAATTAAAAACTCTTTTGTATATTCCTGAGTCCAGCTAAAGATTAGTATTTATTTTATTTTATTTTCTTCAATTTATTTGGTAATGACTTTCTCTTTGCAATCATCATGATTGCTTCTTGTTTTTTGCTGCTTTTTGCTTTCGGCATTTTCCTCTCTTTGAATCTTTTGGATTTCGTGATTTAATTATTAATCACTAAACCCACCCACAATCAGACATGGGCAGTGTATCAGAGAACGTTTCTCGTATCTCAATCACATTTTTTTTCTGAAGAAGTGAGTAGTAACTAGCGTAACGTCAAATAAACAAGGAAATCTCATTCATAGACAACAAAGTCTTCAGAATATCTCTGAATTTTTGAGATGAGGTATTATTATTATTTCTATCAATATTAACACCATCCTTATCTTGGTTATTTTTCATACGACGTTTTGGCTGTTGCACTCTACGGTCTTCATCAAGTTTCATCTGGTAGGTGTGGGGAAGTAACAAACCGAACCCTTTATTTATCCGATGGGGGTATGTTGACCACACTCCCCTCTTAGCATTAGTAGTATCATTATATTGTCACACACTAGGATTGAACCTAGAACCATCAGATTACTTTGCAGTAATTTTGTCTGATGCTGTAACCACTTAGCTATGTGTCCAAAGAAAAACAACCAAGATGAAGGTGGTCCGAATATTGATAGAAATAAAGTCTTCAGAATTTTGATTTCACTCTGATATTGCTAGATGAATTATTATCCACTTCAATACACTAGTTGCATATACACATGCACATATGCAAACAAACACTCACACACACACTTATATATATATATATGTGAATGTGTGTGCTTGTGTATTTGGCGTGTGGTAAACTCTCCAACGAAAAGTGTGTGAATGAATGCGCAGTGTATGGCTTCTCTTTCCTTAAGAATATCCCCATTGAATTTGAATTTTCATTGAGAAAATCCCAATTAAAATAAACCAACTTAGTACAACCAATCAAGAAACAGGCAAATAATAATTTCTGACTTATAAAACGACATAATAACCTTGAAACTACTATTTCCAGGCCCTTACCTCAGATTAACGTGGTTTTGTGGTAGAATGCCCGCTTACAGTCTATCAGGCGGTGTCATACAAAAACTTGCTGGAAAAAAAAATTGATGGACTTCTCATTGAAGGTAAGGGTTGACAGTTAAATCACGTTGAATATACCAATTCTCGTTACACCACCGTTAAGCAACATCGAATCCGATCATTACCTAAATTGGAGCCTATTGGGAAATTCCAGATGCCGTAAGCAGAGCAAATCTCCAACGGGCCTGGCAAGCTGGAAGTAGATATCATTAACAACTGGAATACCCTCACAGAGAATATAAGTGGAAATCGACGATATATAGATACATACAAGACTTGTTTTTTATCTTTTTCAGTGCTGGCCGGGGAATACCGAGTTATGTCGCTGATGCATTTTCTAAAAAGAGGGAAACAACTCACAAACTTGGAGTTCAACAAACTTTGACACACAACTTAACTCATGGACATGCGACAATAAGTCGGCGCAGCATATCTTAATATTTCCACTTCGACACCACAGTAAACAAACTCAGCCGGTTGCATGGATCTCTGACGATTGATACGTCTTATGAAAGATTTCCTGCGACTCATTCAACCAATCACAAGTATCTTTTGCCAAACAATTACAGCACACATGAAAAGATTCTTGTTAACAAGCATAACAGGAACATCAAAACACAACTTTTTGACTAACTGGGAAGAAAGCCAGTAAATAGATTTGACGAAACCTTTCATGATACTTTCCAAAATAAAGAATACGAAAATGTTCGTCTCACATTTTAGTAAATCTCTTATATGGACTTTCGCAATTGACTAATTAAGTACATTGATTTTGATAACAAATCTAATGTATAATACTCTATATTTGTATACATTTTTCTATAGCGTTAACTGTCTTGTGGGTACTAACCGGTTAACCTTTTTGAATCATGGAGGTATGAGATAAAGAGGTTTACCGGTAAGACATCACACAGGTCAGTATAAACACGGTCGCTATTGAAAGAGATAGGAGAGGCCTTTGTCGAGCACTGGTCTTATAACGGTTTTTGCTGCTGCTGCTGCTGCTGATGGTGGTGGTGGTGCTGATGATATAACCCTACCTATTCTTGTTACTATTAATAAAATATTGTCTGTTTCATTTCCCGTCTTCAACACATCTATTTCAGAGATCTACTTACAACACCTTGTTTCGTTTTGAACTGGATGGGATGGGTAAATAAGACGAAGATAAAAACACAAGGAAGCAATGTTGATATATTTGGCGGGGTAAAATTTGGAATCTAGTTGCAAAGAGCAGGAAGTGTTCATTGACTGAAAACTGAGTCATGTCAAAGTTTAACTGATTCATGATTAATTACACAATATCATTTATTTCTGATTCTACTAATTGATTACTAATTCAACTAAAATTCCATTAAAACTATTGCTCGAATCAACAACTTTGTGAAATATGAAAGCAATAGGTGTATTTGCAACCCCGTTGCTATAATTCGAACTATAAAGAATTTGCAATCAAATCTGTGAGTGCCTTAAAGTTGATACATCTCTTTTTTCACTGAGAGATTTCGCTTTCACGGATATTGATTTAAAACTCTAAATAATGGTAACTAATGTTAGATTACTAATATATAATTTCACTTTTTCATCACACAATTTGTTTTATTATAGTAAAAGGGCATCAAATCTTTAGGCACATAGGTCAAGTCAGTTTAGTACATTATGATTGCAGCTGGTTATTGTGTATTTTTTTTACAAGATACACCTAACTATGAGTTGAATATTTAATTTTTAATAACAGTAAAATTTTGTCTGGGGATTTAAACGTTTCAGATGTTTTATCAGATAAAAATATTTGAGATATCTCTCTCTTCAGTCTTGAATTCTGTTTTCATTCTTCATTATTTCCCGCCAAATTCTTTCATTTCATTTGAAACAGTCATTTATTAAAATGGTAACGGAAACAGAGGTTCGTAGGAGGACGTCGTATAATGACTTCTCCATTTCATAGTTTTTTGTATGTTCTATGCGTACTAATAGAGATACTGCCGTATGCCTGGATCATAAACTCAGGCCTGCTCTATATTTTGTTACCAGAATCGATTCTTTTAACTGCTCAAAAATCTTACATTCTTTAAATATGAAGCATTTCATCTGTTTACTCGGGAATTTGCTCTGTATTGACGTGCCATTATCTTATTCAATTTTGTTCTTTGTATATACCAAATAGAAATTACTGGACTCTATTCTAAGACAAGACATCAACATCTCTTCAAACAAAGTAATTCAATTTTATTCCGAACACAAATCGATAAAGGCGGTATAAAGAGGAAGGCCTGAAACATCTCGGTCGATAACATGAAAAAAATGACTTAGTTAAACTTAATTCTGATCTCATATTAAAAGGTCTCATATGCACGGACCTGATATTAACACAGATGATGGCCCCGAAGAACTCCAACGTGAAGAATAATGGTAGGCAAGATATGTAAATATCAAAGTAAGGACGTCTTTACCTGGTCAGCGTAAAGGGGATTCACGAACAATATCCGTTTATAATTACTCTTCTTTATTCCTAATAACAAGTTCTAACATTTTAATCACTTCTTTCAGAATTGGTTGTATTTTAATCACTGACCATTTGAGATCAAGTTTTACTAATTGATTGCGGGTAGTGTTTGTGTAAATCTGTGGAAAGAACAGGTTTTTTGATTCACAATGTTTCCTTTTTGCTTCGAGATTTATCTTTCTCGTATCTCTCTTTCGACTGTTCTATTCTCTTCTCTTTTCTTCTTTTCCGTTTTCTCTTTTCGATTCCACCTCTATTTTTCCTTTTTTTTTTTTATCTTTCTACTTTCATTCAGTTTTGTTGTTTCGTTTCTGCTTTCTGTCTTTCTTTCTACTTTCATTCAGTTTTGTTGTTTCGTTTCTGCTTTCTTTCTTTCTTTCTTTCCTTTCTCTTTTTTATTTTTCTTTCTTTTATTTTCTTTCTTTATTTCTGTTTTCATTTGTCGTTTTTTCTTTTTTTCTTCTCTTTCTTTGTTTTTTTCTTTATCTTTCCATTTTTTCCTTTCTCTCCTTCCTTCTTTCTCTCTTACTTTCTGTTTTCCTCTATTCTCATTTTTCTATTTTGTCTCCTTTCTTTCAGAATTTTTTTCTTGTATCTTTCTCTTCTTTTAATGTTGATATCTTCATCCAACTCTCTTCCCTCTTTCCATCTTTTTTTTTTCTTTCTTTCTTTGTTCGTTTACCCCCTCTTGCGTTTTCATCCATCATTTCTTCTTTTCTCTTTTTTTTTCGAGTTCACTGTCATCTCTCTTTTTTCCTGATTTTCATTTTTTAGTTTTCATTGAGTTTTTTCTGACTTGTTGCAAGATTTCATTCATTTTAATTCTTTCTTTCTTCTTTTTTTCCAAACTTTTTGCTTTTCCTTTCTTCTTTCATCTGTTTTTCTCTCCCTCTTTCTTTGTATGCATGTATGTATGTATATATGCATCGTGCGCACCGGCTACACCAAAGGAGCTAAAAGGCTGAGAAAATGGACATTTACTCATTATTGACTGGAAAAAGGTTAAATATCCTATTTGTTTTTTTCTTTTTAAAAATAAATACGATGATAAATATTAGCCTTAGATACGAAACTTTGGATCTGATTACATATGCAATGGGTCACTCGTTTAGCTACTGCCTATAAATGCCCTGATTTTACGCCCCAACTAAGTCGGATACGTCCTTTCTCCCTCTCCTTCTGACCCTTACTCTCGCTTCTGCATCCTAATTTTCCTTGCGTCAGGAAGCGCACACGTGTTTTCCATGATTTAAATAGTTTTTCTCTTGTGCGTTTTCTGCGTCGAGAAAAGTCCCCATATTTGCTCTCGATGAGAAAAAGTCGGTAGCATCATAGTGCCTCACAAACTTGGCTGTCAGCAAACTCTGAATATCCCGTTTCCAATAATTACTCTGGTCTTCAAAACGAACAGCGTTTAGGGAAACCGCTTCTCCCAGTGCCTCCACTTCAACGACTGGGTTAACACAGTTCCTTCCCTTTCGCTCAAACATCTATCTTTCCATCTACTTTGCGATTGCTGCAAGTTAGATATGAGGAATTCTCCTCTTTCATCTAAGAAATAACTACACCTGTCTCAGAGCAGCTCTAATCTAAACAGGCCTGCTCTATGACAATCGATCAATGTTTCATTTCCTTTTCAGCCTCGAATGTAATTTTTATACATGTCATATTTTGTCGACTTATTAAATGTATGTTTGTTTGTTTAAACATTTTCATTTGTCTTTATTTCAGTTATGATCCTCCGTGTCCATATTCAAACTTAACATGTAGAATTTTCCCTTCCAACAAAAGCATCATAGCTTGCATAATCTTTCAAATTTTGAAAGTGTCATGGTGACTAGCTTCTTCAGTCTTCTCCGACTCCTCTTTATGACGTCACAGCATGTGACGTTGGACCCTCCCGTCCTCTGTGACTACTACACCTCGCCGTTACCAAAAACTATAATAATCATTGATATTACTTTAATATTGATATTACTCTGCGCATTTGTTGCACATTAATACCAACAAACCATTTTTAGGATAGGAAGAATTTTTTCAGTGATCACTGCCCAACAGAACGCTGATCAAGTAACAGAACCGCCACTTTTTCTGATTTTTTAATTGCTTGCCCCCAATACGGTATGCTGCTCGAATACGTTAGTCATGCGACAGTTTTCTATTGAATGACTAACCAGACTCACTTTCACCACCTTCCGTCTGAATTTTATTGCACTTTCTTTTATGCACATTATTGTCATCTACAATTTTTCGAATCTGAATTTCTCTTTTATTTCCTTAATATTGGCTCCATTTTTTTTCATATGTCTTCAAAAGTCCGCTTTTATTTGTCTTGTTTTGCATGAACATCTATGTTTTATCCCCTCCATCCTCGTCGGAAAGTCATCATTGCATAAACAATAACGCAGCATAAATGTCATTACTTTTTCCATGCAATAGAAAGATTAACTGAAAGTGTCTTTTGTGCTCAGAAATATGAAATCGTCCACACTGTTATAGTTTATTGACAATGTCTATACTTGTATAGCATAATGACAGCCTAAATAACATATAACGAGGGCGTATTTGGAGATTTGGGGACCTTGCATTTTGAGTCCCCTCCCCACAAAATTCAGTGCAGATGTTCCCAACCTAGGTTATTAATGGGGATCGATTTCCAGATACGTCAATAGCTTGGTGCCCATGAGTTTGTAGAGTTTACAGGCCTTTCAAACGCCCACGCCCCACATGGAATTTCATATAAATAAGTGGGTTATTTGATAATGAAGAGGTTTGAAACTATTGATTTAATAAGATTTGAAGAAACTTGTCATGCTTACAAGGTTAGTAACGAATATAAGATGAAAATTTTTAGTAACTAGAGATTTGACAAGTCGATCTCAATAATCCTAAAAAAAAGAGTATGCAACCAATGCATCCTCCCGATAGTCACTTATGGAGCTGAAACATGGAACCTAACCAAGAGACAAACCTACAAACTGAGAAGCATGCAGCGTGCACATGAGAGAATCGCGCTCAACCTTACATGAAGAGATCACAAGACAGTGCAGTATATAAGGAAGAAAGCAGGAGTCAGAGACATCACAGAATATATTAGAAAACTTAAATGGCAATGGGCAGGCCATGTTGCAAGAATGACAGACAACCGATGGGTATCATGTTTCACAACATGGATCCCGAAGGGATCACATGCGAAACCGAGGCCGAAAAAATACAATTTTGAGAGATGAAGTGGACAACTTTAGAAAATACTGGTTTCACAACGCCCATGATAGAAAATTGTGGCGAATCCTGGGGAAGGTCGCTGATTTCAATCATGCTCTCACCTGAATGGTTTGATTCTCCCCTTGTTACTGCTAGTAATCTTCTCTGAAGGATCTTCAAGACTATTTCTAGCATTCCGATAATGATGGATACAATAGACACCTTCATGTTATGATCATTAATACATTAGTGTTTCACAGAACGTGCATGGTGATGATTACGAAGGTTCTTTCTTCTTCTTCTTTTTCTTCATCTTCTTCTTCTTCATTTTCTTTCTTTTCTTACTTTTTCTCTTTATTTTCTTCCTTCTTCTTCTCTTTCCTAGCTTGCTTTTAGTCGGTTTCTTGTTCTTGTTCCTGTTCTTGTTCTTCTTCTTCTTCTTTTTCTTCTTCTTCACCAGAATCAAGGCCATTTCTCTCCTCTCCCATTTTTCTTTATTCCATCAATTTTTTTCTCTTCATCAATATTTTCATCTTCTTTCATGGTATTTCAACCTGAACTTCTTTCTCTCTTTCTTTCTTTCTTTCTCATTGTGATTCTTCTTCTTCCCCCTCTCTCTCTTCCTTCCTTCCATTCCCCCTCTCTTCCTTTCATTCCTCTAACCATTGCCTTTGTATTCACCGTGTTAATAAGCGGTATTGTTGTCCCTCTGAATCTTTCAATATTGAGTGACACAGCAGTTGGGATAAGTAATTTTAGATGCAATTGGCAAGACCAGCGATTCATAGAGCTGACCAGTATAATAAGGCAAGGACAACTAGTGGTCACTGATAATGATGTTAGCCACGCTGATTGACCATCAGACTCGGATAAAGCTGGACATAGAACGAGAGGAAATCTGGGAAGGGTGTGGATCGGGTGATGAAGGATCTGAAGGCAAAAGAAATACTTAAGAAGTATTAGATTAATATACGATAGAAGGAAGAAAAAGTGGAAGGAAAAAAGGAAGGAAAGGCGAAGGAAAAGTTGAAGAAAGAAAAGTACAAGTAAAGATACATGTGTCAAGCAATAGGAATCAAGTTTACCACCCTAAAACGATCTGCCTGCCCCACGTTCAATCTTCAGTGATAGCCAAATCGTGATCGTTACATTTGTTCTCGTACGATCACCAAAGTTAAGCCAACAACGAGCTTGCTCTGTACGTGGTTGTGTGAATATCTAGGAATACCAGATTACGTAACCGGCTGGGGAGCATCCCTTTCAGACGTGCTGATTTCCAAACTTATTGAAAACTTCTCGTGCCTAGGTATAGCAACTAAAAAAAGTTCATCTATTGTCAACATTGGCTATGACAGGGTTCAGATGATTGCCCGCGGACCTGCATCAGACTAAGCCAGGCTAAGTGAAAAATACACGTCGTCGTAACATTATGGTTCTACTATTCGAGACCATTAGTATGGCACCATGTATATTCTCCATTAAGCACTCCGCACCAATGGCCTTACGCCAGACTAAACCAAGCTTACAATAAATGAGCTCTGGTCTTGGGCAACTGTTAGTAAGTTGCTCTTGCATGTCGTTATGCGTCTACAGAGTTTAAAACTTACTGGGTTCCTCATACTTGAGGAAATTGAAACTCACCAGGTGTTCAAGACATTTGGAGTTATGCCAAGCATAGATATCTCTTATAAATACTTATGAATATGCGTACATTATGTCCTGAAAAACTCCTGAACCTGCAACTAATGCTAAATTAACTGAACGAAGAAAGCAAGAAATTTGGCCTTCGCATGAACCTCAGCAAAACAAAGATCAAGTACAACAAACATGTCGGAAATAGACGTACTGAGATCAAAATCAAAAACGCAAAGGTAGACAAAATTGACCACTGTATATACCTGGGACAACTAATCTCCATGGCATCCTTAAAAGGAGAGGAAGTCAAGCAAAGAATCAGTCCTGGGTGGCAAGCCCCCAGTAGAGCAAGCCCAACCTTCAAGAACAAGAAATATCCTATCAACCCCAAAAGAATAGTGTACAACCAATGCACCCCCTGAAAGTTCCTTGCTGAGCTGGAACATGGAACCTAACCGAGAAAACTACCTACAAACCGAGAACTATGCAACGTGCACATGAGAGAAGCCTGCTCAGCACTACATCGAGAGATCACTTGACAGCAAAGCATGTAAAGGAAAAAATAGGAGTCCAAAACATCATAGAAACCATTAAGAAACTCAAATGGCAATGAGCTGGCCATGTTGCAAGAACGGTAGACAATCACGGTACATCACGACTCATAACATGAATCCCAAGAAATCAAATGCAGAACCAAAGCAGCCTGAATATGAGATGATGGGACGAACTGGGCAGGTTCAGAAAATATTAGCTCCGCAACGCCCACGACAGAGGAAAATCTAGGGAAACTGATGATGATGATGACGATGATGATGAAATTCTACGACTGTTATCGTTAGCAACATGAAAATATATATGCAGCACTTCTATTTAGTAAACTCTATGTTTGGTTGTTAAATTTATTTCCTCAAATTTCGCAAACTAAGGAACGATCAGCATTTTCTGAAAGCACTTCAAAAGTCTGGCAAGATGTTATACGTTTTCATGACAGCCTTGATACTCCTATTCTATATTCACCAATTGTTCTTATCTTTGCATAAAACATGTTTAAAACATCTTTCAGGAAATAAAAAGTAATGTTTAATTCACCAGTATCTGTTAAATATTTGGAAAGGATTTTTAATCTTCAGTGACACGGGGCGTGTCGGTAATCTTGTCTCAAGATTTGCATATCAAAGGCCATTAATTGACGAGTGGTGCACCCTGGAAGGAGCTGAGAGACTTTGAATTTAGCATATTTAAGAATTGTAGCTTAGTCTTGCAATATATCCACAGTAGTTGGGGAGGATTATATTTAATACTTCAAGAATTGAACGAAGCAAAGATTACTAGTCAACTTGGCACGGTAAGTGCGTGACATAATGATTATAAAAACCTTATGTCACATCAAATTTTTTATTGAGTACTCCGGTCCTCGTACGATCACCGAAGTCGTGTTACGTCAAACCTGGATTGGTTAGTGTGGGACAACTATATGCTGTAACTAAATCATATAGAGAGACTTCTGGGGTGATCTCAATAAATCCTCCTAATAAGGAAATCTATATCTACACGAAATCCGATCTTCTCTTTTTAGTATCAGTCTCCGTCTTTTTCCGTTTTCACTTTATTTTCTACGCAATTTAACTCTCTTCTCTCTCTTTAATATCGCACTCCTCTTTAATTTCAATCCCATAATATCTCGAGTAAAAATCCGTCCCTTCCACAGTAATATATCTCTATCTCACTCTCCTCCCCTCTCTAATAGCATTCCCTATCTCTTTTTCTTTCTCTCATTCCTTAATATCACTCTCATTCTTTCTAATTTCACTTCCTTTTCTCTCTTTCCCCGAACAATAACTCGATTACTCTATCTAATGTCACCCGTTTCCAAATATTACAATGTCTCATTCCGATCTCACTCTCAATCTCCCGAAGATATTACTCTCCTTCTCACTCTAATATCATTCCCCACCCAATCTCCAATGTGTCCCCTCGTTCTCTTTCAACTTTTTGTAACACTCAAAAATATTCCTTGTTGGGCATATCCTGGTTCGAAACCAGAAGTACGCCTCGAGAAGAAAGCCATAGATGTAATATTGATTACCAAACGGTACATGTAATAAAGTATTGTCTGCATGTCTCCGACAGAGATCCAACTCGGTAACGCACGCCAATGTAACATCCAATGACTTGTTCAAGCAAAACGAACACATCATTTACCAACATTAACCACATCCGCCCGTCAAAAATCGCATAAGTTCAAACCTACATGCAGACTCTCCAACAAACGAAGGAATCTTTTCATTCATTTATTAACTTTTAGTGGACATATGATGCGGGTTTTTTTTAATTTGATCTTTGTGTTCAAGCTTATACATGCACGCACACTTGCTCATAGATTCTTGTATATTGCCTCATATGCAATAATGATGAGTACAAAAGTTACATACTTACACACATGGACGTGTCATGAATGGGGGGATATATACGTTGAGCCCAAGATGTGTGCATATTTCACTGATGTTTATGGATATATATATATATATATATATATATATATTTGCATATTTGGATAGAGCATGGAGTTATAGGGATAAATAGCTGAATAGACAAATTGGCAGATCTATGGATATATCACATGGAATCAAAGGTCCAGTTAATTCCAAGACGACGAAGAAAACGAATGAACATCCAAAATGAATATAGTAGTGAAGGATATTCAAACATAAGTACATATATACATTCATCTATATACATATATCAAGGATATATATATATATATATATATATATATATATATATATATATATATATAGGCATGTGCATATATATATATGCACATGCATATGCAAATAGACAAACATATATGCATAAATACATATACTTAGATCAATATGAGTATACATATATATTTATCTACATAAATATACGCTCACGCTGATATATATATATATATATATATATGTATATACATATATATACACACATATATATATATATATATATATATATGCACCAACATATATACATATATCTCCATCTATCTATATACAAATAGATAGTACAAATATATATTTATATATGTATCAATACATACGCACACACACACATATATATATCACATATATATATTTATATATAATTTATATATATGCATATATATGGATGTGAGTGTGTGTGTGTGTATATATATATATACATATATATATATATATATATATATATATATATATATATATATATATATATATATATATATATATATACACTCACATAAATACCAGTGTATATATTCACGCATATCTTCGTATGCATACATACCCATGCACAGGCATATATATATATATATATATATATATATATATATATATATATATATATATATATATATATATATATATATATATATATATATATATATATATATATATTATATATATATATATATATATGTGTGTATGTGTGTGTGTGAGTGTGAGAAGGAGAGAGTGTGTGTGTGTTCAACAGTGTTGTTTGTCCTCAGGAGATTGTGATTGTACACATGGTCGAATGAGAGAAACTAATCAGATCTTATGTCCCCAAAAATAAGACAGAATACTAAATGGAAAGGCATATAAAACAAGGGTGAAGAAGAAAAGAACATAAAAGCGGGAAACAGGTAAAAAAGAGAAAGGGAAAGAAAGAAAAGAGGTGGTAAAGGAAATTGGAAAGAAAAAAAACGACAAAAGGAAAGAAAGAGCAAGACAGAATGAAAGACAGAAAGTAAAGAAAGTGAAATGGAAGGAAGGTGAGTCAGGTGCAGAAAGAGAAAACGAAAAAAAAAAAAAGGGAAGAAACTAGAATTTGAGCGAAATTTTGAATTACAGTGACCCATATATGTTTTTTTTACCTCTTCAATCAAGCAGTCGTGGTTGTAAAATCAAGTATCCTAGATGAAAATACTACTTGTACTGTTTGGAACATAAATTCACTATTAAAAAGAGCTTAAAACAAAAACAAAAAAAAAACAAAACAAAATGGACATGATTGTCATTCAATAAAAAACCGTCACATGACCAGTTTTCTCAGGTAGCATGCCACGTTAGGGATGATCAATCAAAAAACTGGAAAAGGGGCTTGTCAATGTATAGGTTACTCTCCTTGTTATTTGTTCGACAGCGGTCACTAAAATAAGTCTGAAGTTTCAAGAAGACAAGCATTAACATTACCTATAAGATCAATTTAGGAGAAGTTTACATTACAAATTGAAACGACCACTAACATTTTGGGGGGCTGGATGATTAGAAATAAACGTTTTCACAACTCATTGAGGGGAGTTTGTGTGCAGAATATCTACTGTGGACAGTTCGGACTGGACGAAGTCTACATACATAAATAGATGGATACAGAGATAAATAAATACATATAAATGTCGGATTACATGAATAATCTAAACTCAGCAACAGAGTTTGAATCGGTCTGTTTTGGGTAGCGGTGGTCAAAAGAAGGTAGAAGGAGGGTACAACAAATAAAAAAAATCTGTGAATGAAAAAAATAGAAAGAGAGAATGAAAGGAGGAAAGCAAAAGAATGAGAATTGAGTTTAATCGAAAGAAAAGTTGGTAAAATTAGAAAGAAGAAGAAAAGGAAAGAGGAGAAGGAAAGAAGAAGGGAATAAAAGTTAAGGATGTCGAAATGAAGGTAGATGGGTAATTTGTGAGAAAATGAATAAAAAAGAAGAATGAAAAAATGGAAGAGATCGAGTGAGAAATAAAGTGAGAGAAATAGAGCGAAAGAAATAGACTGAGAAAAATATATAAAGAGGGCAAAAGAAAGAGAGAGAAAGAGAGGAAGAGAGAGACGGAGAGAGAAGGAAAAATCCCAAAAAATATATGAAAGTGAAAATAAAGGAAAGTCAAAAGAAGATCAAAAGAACGAAAGTGGAATGAAGGAAAGAGAAAGAAGGGAAAAACGGAATAAAAGAAAACGAAATAAAAAAAGATATGCAATGTGTTGAGGAAGGAAAATAGAAAGAAGATGAGAGAAATAATTAAGTGAAAAAGGAAAGAAATACGAAAGAAAGTAATCCAGTTGCAATAGACGACAGAAAAAAAGGTCAGATTAGTCGCACAATAGACACTGCAACGTAACTAACATCTTTTGGCAGTATGCCGAGTTGGCGGATGAGCTCTTAAAATATTCTGAAGGAAAAAAGATCAATGTTACTCTTTTCGCCTTTTCGCTGGCAATTTTCACACCTCTTTCAAAAATTTGAAAAAGGTGTGAAAATTGCTGGACACAAACTTAGTGAACCTTACATCACATATTGGGGCCCAATAAAAATATATTTCAAGGGTAATTTAAAAAAAAAACACAAAAAATGTTTTGCAGACATAATGAGTAATTATTTATATTTTCAACTCTGAGAGTTCCACTGGTACAAATGGTTAGCTAGATGCATACATTATTTGCTAGCCATCCAGCTTGATTCAAAATGGCAGTTTTGTTTGACTGTCTCTTACAAATACAAAAAGAGGAAGTAAGGATATATTAACTTAATAAATCAGAAAGAAGATCGTTATCTTGTTTGAGTATATATCTTCATTATAGAAATTTTAGTTTTGAATAAATACCCTGCAGGTTCACAATGATAAAAGAGAAAATGTCACATGAGATTTGAATCTTGAACTCCCCCCTCCCAAAAAAATAACAGATTACAAACATACAACCCACACCGTGCACTACTATATATATATATATATATATATATATATATATATATATATATATATATATATATATATATATATATATATATATATATATATATATATATATATATGTGAATTGAAGAGCATTTCAGATTCCTTTGAGATGAAATTTACAAAGGAAAACAAAATACGAAAATCAAGAAATTGATTTTCTTGTGTCCGGGTTGAATAAGTAAAGAAACATCTTTTATATAAGTTCATTATTATTGGTATTGGGAGTTCTCTGTTGCTACATACTTCCATACGGGTTCATAAAAAAATCTAATTGTTTAGTTTCCCTTTTGAGTAATTTTTAATTGAGGAGAATGCAGAAAATATCAATATATATATATGGGCCCTCTTACTATTATCTGCATAAATATATGTTTATAAATACATGTGTGTGTGTGTGTGTGTGTGTGTGTGTGGATGTTTATATATGTTCATATCTGCATTTGTTATGTCTAGTTTATACGTAAGTAATTTGGAGAGGATAAAGATTTCGAAGTATGCCTGTGTACACCTGTATTTACACAAAAGAATGAAATACTATGCGAAAACTTGGTGAGCGCAAACCAGTTTTCCAATGTGTCTATAAATGTGTATTCTGGCTTGCAAAAAAGATCACAATGAACTTTTGCATACAACTACTACTACTACTACTACTACTACTACTACTACTACTACTAATACCACCACCACCACTACTACTACTACTACTACTACTACTACTACTACTACTACTACTACTACTACTACTACTCACACACATACGCACACATTTATAGTCTAGAAGGCTTTAAAAACTGAAAATTCAAAAGATTTTAAGAAAGTCATGTCATTCCAGTCAATTATTCCCAGAGATCGGTTTTATATTAAACATAGAATTAGATATCATGATGCTACAAGCGAATCAATCTTGTTGGGAACATCACTTGTTTACCATGTACCGGTTCTAGGAATTTAAAGTCAAAACAGTTATATCACCATAGTTCCAGCAGTGTTGATCAAATACAATCTCCCCATTAATCTATGATTTTAATATTCACCTCAGTATTATTATTTAAGGGGCCCTGCCATAATACTTGCAGTTATTTGTTATAGGTTATCATTTTGATAAATAGCGTATTGATGTTAGTTTATAATACACGTTATTAAATGTTTTAAACAAAGTTTGGTTGCTAAACAAACGTATTTGATGACGAAATATCAATAAATATATCAACAGATGTGACTCGTTGTCTTCATCAACTGTACCGCTACTTAATAATGAGATGGGGCATTTGTTCTACACAAATAATCTTCTTTCAACATAATCTCCTTCCTTATCAATACACTTAGGTTATCGTCATCATTATCGTTCTCAACATCATCATCGTCATCATCAACCTTTTAGTGTTTGCATTTGGACATACACCTTCCCCAATATTCACCAGACCTCTCTATCACGGGCATCGCTGAGCCAGTACTTTTTGAATTTGTCTAACTCGTCATGCCATCTTACACTCTATCGGCAAGAATTTTTGCGCATATTCTCTTAGGGCCCATACAGTGAGGCGTGATGTCCAGCAATTGCTTGACAGTCTTGCAACATGGCCAGCCAATTGCCATTTGTGTTTTCTGATATCTCAGACTCCTGTATTTTGATCATAGATATTCTACACTGCCGTATGATCTCTTCATGTCAGGTTGAACATAAACCCCTCATGAGTACGTTGTATCATTCTCAGATGGGCGGGGAAGTCTTTTGGTGAGATGACTATAGAGGGTGCACACGTTGTATATCCTTCTCTTTTGGACGGGTGGACTTTTCATGTTCTTGAAAGTCAAACTCAATCTAGCGAAAGCTAGCTAACCTAAAGTGATCCTTCCCTTAATACCTTATTTTGAGGACCTCATGGAGAATCGTTGCCCAAAGTAAATGTTGTATTCTACCTTTTCCCGCTCTGCGTTTTCGATTTCAATCGCTGTGTCCTTGTTCTCAACATATTTGTCGTACATGACATAAGTTTTTTGAAATTCATGGGAAGGCCAACTATTTTACTTTCTTTATTGGACTGGTATTATTTAGAGATCATGAGCGTTCTTAACATAAGCACAATGTTGTCAGCAAATCTGAAGTTACTCAGACATTCGCTGTCATTTCTGATTCGTTTGTGTTCCCAGTCTACGTTTCGGAAGATCATCTTAAAGTGAGTGTATTCATTCTGTGCTATCATCAGTGACAGCTGTCCAATTCTCGAGTCGCACACTCAGGGGTAATGGGGGGAACTGGAGTCCCTGGGACACGGATGCTGTGTCATTTCGAGTATTCCTAGCTTTGCAAGTATTCTCTCTTCGGCTATTTTCGAATATTGTACAGGCCACGTGTTTTGGGCTGCACAATCCTTAAGCTGTTGCTTTAAGACGAAGAAAAGTTACATAAATGTCTATACTTGATATCAACTTTCTCGAGAAAGATTTGAACGTATCTTTGTCCTTGTATATAAGCAAGGTTGTTGAGCATTAACCTCTCATTTGAATTATATGTAATTAAATGACCTGCACAATCTGTAACCTCTTCCTGTTGGATGGGCAAGAGATAAAATACAGTGTGATACAACAGACATTGGATCAACTCGTCGATAGCATTCGATATGCGAACATACAGCCGAGCTTCCTGAAAAGGTCTATCAATACCCTTCCATAGCACTTACAGAAATTGTTGGATAACACCGTTGCCTACATTAAATTTCAACACAGTAAACACATTTCATCATTGTGTCGTCTAAAGTAAAGCTATTTTGACTACAATCGAGAAACGAATGAGAAAGTTATCACCAGCAATAGTATTTTTTCACCTACCCTGTATTTTATGATTGTTTAAAAATTCGATTGTTCAGAATTTGTTTTTCCATTTTGTGATGTAATAATACTTTCTGCTTGGCCAGAATCCAAAGTTTGATTCCTCTTAAACCTCAGGATGATAAATTTAAGCAAACATGACATGAATATCTGGGACATCGTTGATCAAACGAAGCCGAAAACGGCTCAAATTTTAATAAGATCGCTTTTTTTCCTGAACTCACGAGATTTTTATGCTTCCTTGTGTTGCTCATTGATCACTTTTGAGGGCACAAACATATCTATGATATATACACGCAAAAGTAATGTAACTATCTATCGGGGGTGCATCCATAACTTTTCCCAAGAAAAACGTTGGATTTGGATCAAACCCCATCGGAAAACCCATTTGGGATTTGAACTGCGCTGGAGTTTGATAAGACTGTAAATTGATCTTTAGATCTGTTACAGCTGGTGTGGATCATCATCATCATCATTATCATCATTATCAGTCTGCCGTTGGACGTGGACCTTCCCCAAGATCAGCCAGGCCTCTCTATCATGGTTGTCGCTGAGCCAGTACTTCCTGAATTTATCCAGCTCGTAACAACATTTTACTTTCTATCGGCCACAGCCTCGGACCTCATCCCTGGGGATCCATATTGTGAGACGTGATGTCCAGCCATTCTTGTAACATGTCCAGCCCATTGCCATTTGAGTTTTCAAACAGTTTCTATGATGTCTCAAACTCCTGTCTTTTCTTTGATATACTGTGTTGTCTTATGATCTCTCTGAGCATAATTCTCTCATGAACACGTTGCATGGTTCACAGTTTGAGGATCTATCTTATGGATAGGTTTCATGTTTCAGCTCCATAGATGACTATCAGTAGGCTAAATTGGTCGTATATCCTCCTTTTTAGGTTTGGTGGGATTTCCTTGTCTTTGAAAGCTGAGCTTGCTCTTCTGAAAACTTACCAACGTAACGTGATTCTTCGCTTTATTTCTTCTTCTTTTGAGGATATAATCAGGATTCGATGTCGCAGGTAGATGTAATGGTCTACTCTCTCCAGCACTCTATGAGATACTACTCCTAATAATAACAATTTAAGGAGAAGATGAAGAAGAAGAAAAAGAGAGGGAGTAGAAGAAATATTACTTATTGTTAGGAATAGTCTGTATTTTTACATATTTTTATGGTCATTGTAATATTCTTAAATCTTATTTTTACTTATCAATGAGAAAACCATGTATGTTAACTGTAATCGATTTGATTTACTGCTTTGATCGCCTTTCGAAAATCAATATCTTTTGGAGCATTAACATGATTAATTTTCTTTTACAGCACTTGTAGACACTCATAGGTATATATAGACGGTTACACTGCATATATATTCATTCAAATGCACACATACACACACACGCACACACATATGCACACACACATACCCATCGATGGAACCAGAGTATAATAACCTATTTCTGCTTTCTCCCAGGTGCGTTGATAGGCGAGAGTTTTTTTTAGATATAGTATGCATCTTTCTCAGTAAGAGCACATATTTGTATATTAATTGGTACAAAAAATAACTACCTTATATAATCGTGTAAAGGTCGACTTTCGAAAACCGAAGTTTGAGGGAAAAACCTTGGGTAGACCTATACACGAGTGATACTTTGACAAGGTTTGAATTCAGATATTCAGGATGAAGAATACTTGACTTGAAAAATGCAACATTATTAACACCTACAGCCAAAAAGCAATGAATATATTAAATGTACACCAACTTCTAATGAAAATACGTGCAACGTCTTCAATAGTTTTCATCAAAACCATTAAATTCGTTTTTTAAAGATACTCAACATTCATTTGCTCATCAAATTACACTTGTGTAGATTATTGTATAATATTATATGATCCACTTGCAGTAATAATTCATCAAAAACCGGGGTCGACTTATACACAAAACATACCACAAATTAATGATTTTGTGATCATATATGAAGTTGCTGACCTATTCACAAGATCGACTTATGCAAGGGTATATACGATATTAGAAACCGTTAACGCGAAATGTAATCAGAAGTGAAAAAACTTCAGTTTTTAACAGGGACCAGCTGACTATGTATGTTTGTATCACACGTGCAGGTTGCGCGAATGTAGCTAGAGGGCTAAAATATTCAACATCTATATTTCATTATGTCTAGAAAAAGACTCATTCCTTTTATTCTTTCATAATTTGTCTCCAAAGTTAGTTTTTCATGTGGGGGTCAATTCGCAATGCAAGTTTATGCTTCAATGAAAATTCGGACTCTTAAATGTACAAAGAAAGGCGGAAAAAGTGAAATTAATCGGCCTTTCTTTTAATTGATCATCCACAACACACCATGACAGTTTCTATTGAGCAATTGATCAGACTTGTTTGTATTCTGTGTCTGCAAAGCTTAGACATCGTGCGTAGCTTTCTACAGTTAGAATATTCCCCAGAATAAAATGTTCAAAAAGCTGCATTTCAATTTTCAATACAACATATAAAAGAGTTCGTTTCCATGTTTCAGCTTCATAGGTGATGCCTCGGTTGGATACCCTTTTTTTAGGACTAATATTTTTTCTTTGTCCTTGAAGGTTGGGATTGCTCTACCAAAAGCTTGCCATCCAAGGGCGATTTTTCTACTTTCTGAAGCTCTGATTTTTCAATTCTTAACGATAGACGAACTAAATAAAGAAAGCAAGATAATTGGTCTCCCCTTGA
>OY735229.1:40919998-40922498 GCA_963457665.1 Thysanoteuthis rhombus
TAGGACAACGAATCTCCATGAGACCCTCAAAAGAAGAAATCAAGCGAAGAATCACACTAGGATGGCAAGCCTTTGGTAGAGCTAGCTCAACCTTCAAAAATAACAAGATCCCATTAATCCTAAAGAGAAGGGTTTATAACTAATGCATCCTCTCAATGGTCACTTATGGAGCTGAAACATGGAACCTAACCAAGAGACAGATCCACAAATTGAGAACCATGCAACGTGCACATGAAAGAATAATGCTGGGCCTCACATGGAGAGACCACAAAACAGCACAGTACATCCGAGAAAAGACAAGAATTAGAGACATCATAGAATGCATAAAAAATCTCAAATGGCGGTGGGCTGGCCATGTTGCAAGAATGGCAGATAATCGATGGACATCACGACTCACAACATGGATTCCCCGAGACCACATGCGCAACCCAGGCCGGCAAAATATTAGATGGAGAGACGAGCTAGACAAGTTCTGGAAGTACTGGCTCCGTGATGCCCATCATAGAGAAGTGTGGCAAATCCTGGGGAAGGTCTATGTCCAACGACGGACGTTAAAAGACTGATGATATAGAAGACGTTTCGAAGCGCTCATTACTGGAATATCATGTAGCAGTGACTTAGAAAGAAAAAGAAAAGATTGCACCAAGCTGCGTTAGTTAGTTTTCAAGTTACGATTGTTAGAGTGAACATGTGCTTAGTGTGCTTGGTTCTTTCCTGTCCAAATTCAAAAATGAAGCATCGTGGAGAGCAACGTGTTTAGGGAGAAATGTTTCAATTGAAAAGACACCTGTTTGGGGGAAAAAACTTCTAATTTTGTAACAGGAAAAGTGTCCCCACAATGTCTTCACTTGAATCATGAATCAGAAATTTACACAAACACATTGCTCTTCAAAATTCATCTTTTTTCAATCCGGGGGATTATGAGCCAAGCACACTAGATACACGTTCCTTTTAGCATGTGTAACTGAAAAAAAACAATCAACGTAGATTTATGCACTATTTTTTTTTCATACAAAAGTGACGCTCATTGCAACATAATATTCCAGTCATTAAAACTCTGGAACATCCCATCTCTACCTTGTTTTAAAAGTATGGTTTCTCTATGGAGAGACCTCATCTATCTATCTATCTATCTATCTATCTATCTATCTATCTATCTATCTAAAACATTAGACATATACCTTCACTATTCAAGGATTGAGTGGAGAATCACCTTACGGCCTTCTTCATGTGTAATAAGTAATATTCGTAAGGAAAGAAATTCTCTTTTATCGATCACTTTGAGGGACCGGTAAAAAAAGATTCTCTCTCCTCAGGTAATATTAAATATTATACCTGAAGGATGTCATAGGATGAATCAGTTGAGACGTTATGTGATCTATCTATCTATCTATCTATCTATCTATCTATCTACAGAAAATTCGGGAGACAAATCAACTAATACGTGTGTCAGGTTGAACACGTGCAGGATTTCACATCTAAACATTTTGTACATATTGCTCTATAGTAAATAGTTAATATACTGAAAACTTTTAATCTCAATTTAATGGAAATAATCGAATTGTAGAATTCAACTACTTTACTTTTTAGCGAAATCTAATCAGAATCATTTTGAAATAAAGTGTAAGTGTTAATACGCCACAAGATGGCTGATGACTTTGAAAAATTTATCAGTGTATTTACTAACCCCGGGCATGGACTTCCTGTATTGAGGTCGAAAGCGACATCATTCTTTAGGGTATTGCAATTTTATTTCCCATTAGTGTACGACAACAAATATAACATTTAAAAACATTAACGATTTAAAGCCTCTGCACGTATAATAGACAGAAATTGAGATTATTATTCAAATTTATTCATCTTATATTTTTTTCTTTTTTTCCATTCTATTCACAATAAAGAGTTGAATATATAAGGCTCTAAAATCTATCAAAGCTTCCCCTAATATGTATTTATAACAAGGTAACAAATAGGAATTATATCGTATTATTGCCAATTATTCTGTTCCGCCCGAAGCTGAGGAAGGAAATCTTGCAAATCGTCATCTTCATCATCATCATTAGCATTGGAAATGATTCTTCCCAAAGAACCACACGACCTCTTTATCATGGGCGTTGCTGAGCCCAAATTTCTGAACTTTTCTTGTTTGTCACAACATTTCATATTTTGCTCGCTGAATTTTTGACTTTAATCCCTGGGTATCAACGTTGTGAGTTGATTCGTCACATTGTTGTCTAAAATTCTTGTAACATGGCCAGCCAACTGCCATTTGAGTTTTCTAACGTCTTCAATGATATCCCCGGCACTTTCTTCCCTCTAATACACAGTGATCTATGCATACGATGCTGAGTAAGCTTTTCTCTTATGCACGTAACGTGGTTCTCTGCTTGAGAGTCAATTTTAGTAAGGTACCATGTTCTAGCTGGAGTATGCGCCGGCTGTATACATTTTTTTTAAAATAATGGATGGAATGTTCTTGATCTAGAACGTTGAGCCAGCT
>OY735229.1:40924998-40937498 GCA_963457665.1 Thysanoteuthis rhombus
TCATGTTTCCGCCCTCTCTGGGCCTCGTCATTTGCCTGATGAGGCCCAAAGAGGGCAGAAACATGAGCTAGTTTGTGTTGCAAATCCACATTCTACTATTTATATATATATATATATATATATATATATATATATATATATATATATATATATATATATATATAAGTATCTCCAAAAACCAAATGAATCTTTTGATCTTGCAAATATGAAGGTTGTGAATGTTTCCATCAATTGCAGCTTTTTGAAAACGATTACGAAAAACCGCACGAAAAGTTTGGAAATTGGAAGAAGATTACTAAAATCGGCAAGAATACTGCGAAAAATGCTTGAATATTTAAAAGACAGATTTAACTTGATTCCCAGATATGGCCAGCGTTAAAACTCCAACAACATAACAATTATGCAATACTCAAAGCCAAATTCATTTGTAATGGTAATAAAACGCTATCATAAAAATCGGGAAAGTTTTCATTAAAGATTAAATGTTGATAATAAAGAAAATAAAAAATTATACAATTTGAAAGAACGATAGCAATCAGTTGGAAATTATTTAAGCACGAAAATCCGAATTTAGCAAAAATATAAAAAAATTAACAACGAAGAGTTGAATTTTGTTGTTGCTTTTAGAGATACTCCAGTTAAATCAGATAAATTAAATTCAATAATAAAACGGCACCCATAATGGAAGCGGGGTACTTAAATTGGCCGTTATCATCGTTCGATTTAGGAATTAGCCGACTGAGGGTTAAAAGGGTGGGCGAGCTTCTCAACTCGCAATCAATATTCCATAATGCTCGCTGACACAGAGATTCGGTCCCGTACGATTTGCTTAAATTAGTTGGAGGGCCTCGTTTAGTTTGGATGCCCTCCTTTCACATTCGATAAAGCAGACGATGTTTTTGTTTTTCACAGTCCATTGCCCCTGTCTAAATCAGATCATCTCTGTCTCTCTCTCACTCTCTCTCTCTCTCATACCCCCTCTCACTCCATTTCCTTCTTATCTGCACATTTCTTAATGTGATAAATTCTACATTTTTCCAAAATATCCGTTATGTTCGCTTTGAATTTGACAGCTTTGTTCTAAGCCAGCCTGGAAAGTATCCAACCTTTTGATTTGATGGAAGCTGTAACATTGGCGTCTTAGTCCTTTTCACGAACTACACGACTTAGGATCTAACCCACTCGTCTCAGCGTTTGTTGTACTTTTCAAAACGCGTCAAGAGGTCATGCTTCAGGATCACCATGAGCTGTCTCGTCCGTGGTTTGAAATCTCTTCAAGAAAAAGATCCAAGTCGTAGGAAACGAAATCTGGAATTTAGCGTAGCTGGTAAACATGTCTTGAGTGATGCCTTATACAAAAGAAAAAAACAAATGAAAGACAAAAAAATCTTAATGAGACGTACTATTTTTCAAAGATGATTTTTGATAAAATATCTATTCTTTTAAAGACAATTTTAGATGAAAGATCGATTTTTCCAAAATAATTTTAGATAAAAAATTTCTTTTTATAAGACGATTTCAGATAAAAGATTTATTTTTTTAAGATAATTTTAGATTAAATATCCATTTTCTTAAGGTAATTTCAGATAAAATTATTACTTCTGGTATACGCACGGGATATGGGGATTAATTTAGTCGAGGTACAGATATTATTTTTCCAACATTCTATTAGGCAATACAGATATATCATATACATATAGAATATCAACCATGTGTTTTCTAACCGTTAAACTCACTATACAATCCGTCTGTAAATACGACAAGCAATGTATCCGAATGCCTGAATATTTCCCCTTTGCTTCTCATATAGGGAGAGAAAATGATATTCCTGAATATTTGCTATTATCATATAAAGAATATGGCTGGCGGAAAGAAAGGAGCCAAATATCAGAAATCTGTAGCTATTGCTGGAGGGCCCTTTGTGAGCTGTTTGAAGTAGGGTGCCGGGGCTCCGGTGGTCATTCATAACCAAAGAGCCACCAAAATATCCTGGAAGCTGCAGAAAAGTTGAGTGCGTGGGCGAGCGTACCACTTGAGCACAAGTTGGGGTTTTGATCTGCCCCGACTGGCTCACCCTTTCGACGGTGTGAAGATCAGAGATCTGAAACATCCTATGACCCCCAGGTTCATCGCTAAGATGTGTCCAAGTAGGACCAATCGGTGCACGCCTACCCTGTTGGTAGTATTGGGATTTCAAAGATGTTTTACGTACCCATAAAATGCGTATTATTCATATTTGACTACATTTCTTCCAAATTTCTTTGTTGCTTTTTATCATATCTCTCAGGTCGTTTTTACATTCTACGACCGTTGAATGAGCTGCATGAATCGGAAATAGAGGAATAGTTGAACCTACGTAGTCACCAAATGTGGCTAAAAGGGTTCTTCCCTTGCCAGATGTTCGTATATTTGTGTGTTCGTTTGTGTGTTTGATCGTTTGCTTATGTATGCCAGAGCTCCTAGCCATATTGTTTTGTCGACAGACTTGAAAATTGGCATCAGTACTCCATGAGCCCCCCCCCATTTTTTTTCAAATCTTAAGAAAAAAAAAGAAGCTTTTTGTCCTTTTGGGGCTAAATTTTAACAAGTTTATTTAACGCATACAGATTTTACAGGATATAGACGATAATAGATTTTTTTGTACCCTTTTTTAGAAGTTTCCCAGTGGAAAATACCAGTGATGTCTCAAATAGAGTTTATGAAGACAACATTGATTCTTCGAAGGATTTTTTCTTGCATGACTTCAAATTCTGACGCTAGGGTTGTTCAATTAATGACTGTGAAAGTCTCCCATAAAGTTTCGACACTCATCCAGCATACTTGGAAATCTATCTCATATAGACAACGCCTTGTCAAAGAAGCCACAGTTTACTATCAGCGGAAGGAATTTAAATTCAATTTTTCGTATTGTGATTCTTCCATACGTATTTTAACAACTAGTTGTAGTAGTTGTAGACATAACAGTCTTTAGTTGTCTGAATCCCCTGGATAATTTTATTAATCCCTTTCAACTATTTTCTTTCTCCTCTTATTGCTGATGCCTATAGCCATACCTGGGTCATTATAAATCCTGTGACTATTGAGTAACCAGCGTAGAAATAAGGCAGTAGCTTCTGACAAGATGTCGATGTTAGATAGGCTCCCATGGATATTAAAACCAAGTCTGAATTTTTGTCAAAGCCAAATGTGCTTACAAATTCCTGAGTGTCAGGGGACGACTTATTCACAGTTGTATATGGTAAGTTAATGCAAATTCATCCCTAAACAACTAAATATTCAACCAGTTTTTTTTTGTTTTCAGGTAAGTATTGGTCCCAGCAGTGTGTAGAGGAAAAAATGAACACAAGGTGTGATAAAAAGAATAAGATACATCCAATAAAATTCGTTTGGTACCTAACAGGTAAGGTTGAGAAAAACATTGATTGAGGTCTTTTGGCACGGAACATTTTGTAAAAAAAAAAAAAATCCCACCCGTGATATCACAGGATAGAGAGACAGCACCCTTGTTAATAAAAATGTCGATAAAGCGTGGCCCAGCATCAGCAACTGCTGATGATGAGAATTTGATGTTTGGTTTTTATTCTTTCTTTGCAGTTCATTGTTACTGAAGGTGCGGGAATGAATTAGTTTGTTTCTTTCGACTTGTTGCGTAAAAACTCCAGGTTGTGTTTCTTTTCTCTGCTGTCAATGAACGTCTTTGTTTCTGACACCAGCGCTTATTGCAAACATTGTTACTGTAACAAGGTTTGTGGTCTGTAATCAGATTCAGGGATCATTTTTTTTGCAATGCGTTTTCTTGCTGTTTTCATCCAGGTTATTTTAGAAACCGTAAACCAAAACTGTCCTCAAAACTGCCAACATGGGTTCTATCAGTTTGGGCTAGTCTGGCTGGCTACGTACATATAAATGTATCATGTAGAAAGGCCACAACGGCTTTTAGTATTACATAATTAGCGACTGTACATCAAAACTGTCACAAAACTATCACTTTCTCCAGTTTTCAAGTGAGGCTGGCTGACTGGCTAGCTATATATCTACATATATATCTATCAAGTAGATAGGCTGCTTTTATGGAGCTAGAGAGGTAAAAACTCAAATATATGTTCCATTTTATGGCTAAAAAAATATTTGCTTTAATTATCCCCTAATTGGTTTTATCGAGAGATTCAATGTGTAATCTTAGTTTATGCTAAACTGATCCTTTTGTTTGTGCCCTGCAGCATTTGCAGTTGTTTTCTGAAGATTCATGATTTGTTTCACTGCTCATCGTCCAACGAGAGCTGAGAGAAGTAACTTATTCATTGTCCCGACCTTTCTGCAAATTTTTTTATTGATCACTCCCAACATGGCATGATGTCGAAAATATTGTTCACGTGACGGTTTCTATCGAGAGATCAACCAGACTTATCCTTTTATTTAATTCTTTATTCTATCCGACATTCTATTTCGTCTTCTAATTTCATTATAATTTTCTCTTCTCTCTCTCTCTCTCTCTCTCTCTCTCTCTCTCTCTCCCCTCTCTTCTAATAATTCTCCTCCACCCGTGACTGGTTGCTGCTGATCTTTACCTTTCCATCTTCTACCTGCACCGTTTCCTTTCTTCTCTCCAATCCAGCCAATCAAGTGGACCCAACCCTAAGGATTTGACACCTTTCAATATCTCTAACTTTATTCGAAAGATAATCTAATCTAACCCGTCTCAAACGTCCCTTTCCGTTCTCTTCCCCCCCTCTCTCTCTCTGTCCCATTCCACTTAGTCTATTTTTTTTCATTCCTGAACTCCTAGGTTGTCTCCCCCTTTTTTTTTATAAATTTTATTTCGATCTGATCTTTCTCTTTCTTCTTTTACGCCACCCACCATTTTATCAATGGCGTCTCTTTCACTTTCTGAGGTGACACTGGAACCGATAAGGATTTTCGTTTGGATAAACATCCACGAAGTGAACGACATTCAAAAGGAAGCAACACTTGTTCTTCGATCGCCATGTTTGATTGCGTTCAAGTGATACGAAGGACAATCAAAGAAAATATCTCCATCTAAACACACACACACAAAAAGGGAAAAGCTAACAAATAAAATGTTTGGATGAAAAAACGTACAAGGGGGAACGAACGTAAACTGAAACCAATGGAAAGGAGTATAAAAAAATGAATAAACGCAGAGATCAATCACAGAAACAATGGAAACTTAGCCAGGTATTGGAATGAACATAGAGAATTTGATAATTATTTCCACTGTATGTATGTATGTATGTATGTATGTATGTATGTATCTATCTATCTATCTATCTATCTATCTATCTATCTATCTATCTATCCGTCTGCTCATATCTATCTATCTATCTATCTATCCAAGTCTGTTCATATGTATGTATGTATGCATGTATGTATGTATGTATGTATGTATGTATGTATCTATCTATCTATCTATCTATCTATCTATCTATCTATCTATATATCTATCGATCTACCTGTCACCCTGTTCCATATCTTCTTATCTATCCATCCATCTATGTATCTATATACCTGTGTCTTCCTATCGATATGTCTGTCTTCCTATCTATTTATCAATCAATTTATATATAAATCTATTCATCTGTCCATCTATCTCTCTATTACAGTCTCTTTATATCTACCTATTTATCTATCCCAGTCTATCAATATCTATCTATCTATCTATCTATCTATCTATCTATCTATCTATCTATCTATCTATCTATCTATCTATCTATGTCTCACTATCTATGTATTTGTGTATGTAGGGTCTGTATCCTCGCATCCGTCTATCAATACTATGTTCTGCCCTCTCCGATGTTTGCAGAAAGAGATATTGCGGGGTTGAGAATATTTTGAAATAAAAGGCAGCAATAACACACACACATATACGCACACACTTACACACACACACACACACACACACGCACGCACAAACGCACACACATATACATATATATATATGTGTGTGTGTGTATGCTGGTATGTAGTCGGGAAAGCTATCATTTAGTTATAATGAGAAGAGAACTGATAAAAGATTATAAAAGATTAAAAAGAAAAAGGACCGCTCAATCAAACAGTAGGAACCATCACGTGACCATTGTTTTCGGTAACACGTCGTGCCAGGGTTGATAGATCTAAAATTTTAAATGGTGGTAATCAATGAATGAAATTAGCGTGAATGCAGGTGGACCCAAAATAAGGGACCAATTTGGCATAAACTTATATTGTACATTGAACCCAACTCACATCTTTTTTTTTTTCAGAAACACTCTTTTCGGAAAGAACAATGAGTTAATGTTTAGCTTTCCCGCCTCTAGATTCATTGGCGTTGCCTGTACCTGAAAAAACATTGCTCAAGCCAGAATCAGTCCAAAACTGAAGAGACCTATGTTTCGATTGGAATGAGTAAGAACAATTAGTAAATGCTGGAAGTAGGCAGAACTTCAAGAAGAAGAACAAAAAGAAACGATGTAGGAGAGTAGAAATTTAATGGAGATGAAGAAAGATGGGAAGGAGAAGAAATTGTGCACTCCAAAAAGTTAAAAAAATGAAAAAAACAAACGAACTTGCATCCCAGTCAACCATAGCGTCAACATTCAAAATCATTAGAAAATAATTCCATTGAAGAATAAATATTGGCTGAATAAATTCCAGTTTTCCTCTGGAAAACATCTAAATTGGAGTAAAAATATCTATAAATATCTAGACTCTGGATAGTGTAGTCGTTATTTCCACTGGAAAGCATCTAAAATAGAGTAAACAAACATCTAGAAACATCTAGTTTCCCAAGAATCTAGATGTTTCTAGATGTTTTTTCCTGCTCTCTTTTAGATGCTTTCCCGTGGAAATAAAATCTACATCACATTTATTTCCATTGGAAATCATTGTGAAACATCTTGACATGTTATCAACAAAACCGTCTAAATAAGCCCCCTCCCACGAAAATAGGTAGGGTCTAGTAGAGTACTGATGTCTGTTTTAAAGTCTGTAGACACGACGGTATGGCGAAGAGTGCTGGAAAAAAAAACAAACCTACTAAAGCAGACGCGAATATAAAAGAAAATAAAACTTTTTGCCACTTTTGGTGGCTACGATGATTCGCGAGGTGTGAAATGTGAGGACCGGAAAGAAAACAGGAAGATGGGGTAAAACAACAAAAAAACCCTTTGTACGAAACATGGAAGAAGTAAATGGAAAACATACAAAAGCAAAAGTTGATTAGAAATAATTAAGATGGGGAAGTGAGAGAGGCAGTACTCGGGTAGGATTTGGACGTAAAACAAGGTCGTAGAAAATGATAAAAATTGGAATAATAACGAAGACGTAAGAAGAACTCCACGAAACAAGAATCGAAATCTTGATGAAGCGTCCACTATAAAGTTTGAATGTCGTCATTGAAGGATCACGTGACCCGGAGTCGAAAAATCTCTTCCATGCGAGAGACATCTTATCAACGGACATGTTTCAACCAGGTTTCCAGTAAATCCGACCCGAAACGGCCGAGAAAATCGATTCGAAAGAAAGAAAAAAAAAAAAAAAGTTTTAACGCCATTATTTCCAGATCACGTGGCCCTGAGCGAAAGATCTTTTTTCGAGATAAGAAGAATCTTATCAAGGGAAAGCTTCCGACCAAGTTTCAAGTATATCTAACTTGAGAATAGTTGAGAAGAAATATTGGGAGAGACGTACTGATCAACAAACGGACAGAGCCTGTTATAGATGGGTGGGAACGCTTCAAAGACTGAATATTCACAATGGAATTAAGAAAAAAAGGAATGATACTAAGTTTAGGATAGCAATGGTGAAAAAAATGGATAAGAAAAGATGGAAGTATTGAAAAGAGGAATGAGCCAGATATGAAAGTAAAGCAAGAACCATGAGTTCAACGATGCGTCCACTATCATTACGGCTATGCAGTTGCTTCAAATACCTGTAACTGAAGATAAGTGACGATTTTTTTTCGTAGTGGACTTCCCGGGGATACTCTCTTGTGATGTAAGAAATTATTTTAGCAGAATTTCTCGTCCTGGCAATGGTTTTTATAACTGAAACCATTGATTGACATCGGCTGCTGAAGAAGCTGCAGAGAGAGAGAGAGAGAGAGAGTGAGATGAGCCTTCTGATTATTGTCCCACTTTGCCATCAGTTTTCCCCGGAAACCAAGCAGAAGGAAGAAAACAATGGTACACTTAATTGACCCGAAGGTCTGACCTATACTTCAAATCAATCTCACTTGAAACAGTATAAAAGGTTGAATATCGTTCCTCATTCTGCAGGAATAGAAAAATAGAAGGAGAACGGAATTAGATGAAAAGACGAGGCTGGCTTTCAAAGAAAATGAATGGGAGAGGAGCCATAAATGATTGAGTTTCTTAATTGACTGATTTCTGATTTCAAAGCATTCTCAAACGTCGTAGTGGGTGATATTGATAACAGAAGGAGGAAAAGAAAGTGAAAGTGGTCCTTCAGAGGTCTGAACTAAGTTCCATATCAATACAAAATGATGCAGCTTAGAAATTTGAAATTTGAAGTATCACGACCGACAGACTGAAACAAAAGTGTCTCATAGAGGTACATCCTTGGAAAGTAAGATAAATAATGGGTTATGTCGGTAGGGAGTCGTAGGATGGAGAAATAAAGGTTAAGTAAGTTGTGTTTAGACGGATAGTTATCATTCCAGTCTGACGAAAAGAGTGCAAACCTCATTGGTGCCCAACTCTTGTGGCTTTTTGCCAGATGAAGATGAGCTTTGTAAAGATTAATAAAAAAACGTACGTGAAATAAGGACCGGTCAAAAGGCAGGGAGGAAAGGAACAGGATGGTCAAGTAAGAGGGAAGAAAGGTGAAGTGCAAAAAGAAGAAGAAGAAGAAGAAGAAGAAGAAGAAGAAGAAGAAGAAGAAGAAGAAGAAGAAGAAGAAGAAGAAGAAGAAGAAGAAGAAGAAGAAGAAGAAGAAGAAGGAAAAGGATACCGAAGGAAGGGTACGGGAAGAGAGGCAGAAAAGATGAAAAAGAAAAAGATATTGAAGAGGAAAAATAAGAAGGAGAAAAAGAAAATATTGAAAAAGATGGAGAAGAAGAATAAAAAAGGGGAGGGTTGAAGAAGAAAAAAGGGAGGGTTGAAGAAGAAAAAAATAAAGAAGAAGAAGACGAAAAAAAAGAAGGGGACGAAGAAGGAGAAGAAGACTAAGAAGAAGACGAAGACGAAGACGAAGAAGTAGAAGAAAAAGAAGAAGAAAAAGAAGAAGAAGAAGAAGATTGCCGCAAAATGGGCTTTATGATGGATCAAGAAAAATAAAACAAATGAGGGCATTAACGAAAACCCACAGAAATGTGGAGCAGAGAAATGATTAGAGTGAAAGAGATACAGTGGGTAAAATTTAGAAAAGGAAAGAGATACAGGGGGGAGAGAAGCAGTTGGTGGTGCAAAAAGAGAAATAGTTTCTAAAAACAGAATCCAGTATTGCTAGATAAAAACTGTTGTGTAATTAACAAAGTGCATAATAAGAACAATACCTGTTTATGTACGTTTGTGTGTGCATGTCAAGTGTTTGTGCATACGTATGGTTTTGTGTATGTGTATATGGATTCAAAAACGAATGTACATATATGTGTGTGTTTATGTATTTGTACATATGTTCGGCATGCATGAATTCACGGAGATATATATATATATATATATATATATATATATATATATATATATATATATATATATACGTATATTCATGATGTATGGATATATATGATATATGTATGTGTGTGTGTGTGTTCAAATATATATACATATATACGTATATATATATATTTTGTGTATGTATATATGTGCATGCATGCGTATATATATGTGAGCACGTGTGAGCATATATGTGTGCGTGTGTGTGCGTATATAGGTGAGTGTGGATATATATAAATATCTATATGTATATATATATATATATATTAGTGTGTGTGTGTGTTTGAACGTGAATACTTATGCATACATATCTTTGCTTATGTGCTCGTATATGTTATTTGCATATGTGCGTGAATTGATATACGTACGTTTATACATGTGTGCGTATATTTATAATAATTGTACATGTACACTCTATACGTGTGTGCATTTGAATATGTATGTGTATACACACGTTCATGTGTGTCCAGCTAAAAAAGTAAAACCGGTAATAAATGAGACGAAAGAAGAGATTAAAATCAGCTCGTTTGTGTCTTGTGAGTCCGATTCCGTTGTTTGACCGAAAGAAGAGTTCAATTAGCACGGCATCCTGTAGTTGAACGAACTTGTCCAGTAACAAACCAATAATGAAAACAAGAAAAAAAAAAGACAAGAAAAAAAATAGAAGGAAAAAATAACCAAAGAAAAAAAAAAAATGAATCAAATGAACGGGAAATCGTGAGAGTTGATTTTTCAGTTGTGGTGAATCGAACTTGGAGATTGCGTGGGTAAGAAGAATGCAAAAAACAAAAAAACAAACGAGAAGGTATCACGGAGAGAGAGAGAGAAAGCAGGATTGGGTGAGAGAAAGAAAAAAAATAAAAAACGAATCAAGAAAGAGTAAAATAAAAGATTGAAGCAAAAAACGATGTGGAATGGCGTATCGACCAAGCAAGTATCGATAAGACGGACAACTGATTTCTGATAAGGAAAAAATATGGAGGCAAATGAAACGAGAATAGGAAAAAAACAAACAAAAAAACAATAAGTAAAGATAGAAAAGTGCGAAAATTGATGTTTAAAAAAAGACAACCCCCCAGGTTTGGTTGGTCATTCAATAGAAACTGTCACATGACTTATGTTATTTGGCAGCACACTGTATTGCGGATGATCAATTAAAAATCGGATAAAAGGAATAATCAATGTAGTTACTTCTCTCGCCATTCGTTTGGGCAATGATCTCTAAAGAGTCTGAATTTTCCCCAAAAGAAGCAGGCACAAAGTCAGGGATCAATTTAGTATAAAGTTACATTGTATATTTAACTCTCTACACAATAAAGGGTTGAAATTTAAAAAAAAAATAAACGAGATTTTTTTTGTAGACGTGAAAAAGAGTGAATGTTTAAATTTTCAGTCCTCTAGCTCCATCGGTTTGACCCGTGCACATGATCAATACATACATATATACATGGTCAGCCAACTGGACCAACGTGAAACCTGGAGAAAACGTATGTTGACGGATTTGGCAACAATTTTGGTTGACAGTTTCTAATGAACGAGTCTAGTTAGTCACTAAACAGAAACCGTCAAGCCATCTGTATCTTTTGATAGCATGACGTGTTTCGGTTGACCATTTAAAACATTTGGAAAAAATGGTTTTAATGAATCGTGAGAAAGTCCGAATTTATATATTTAATCTAAATTTAATAAAGAATAAATGTTGGAATTTCCATTTCTTTTGCTCCCTTCATGTAGCATGGACGTGCAACACATACATATAAAGCCAGTCAGCCTGACTCTTTTAAAAACTGAAAAAACCTATTGTTGATGATTTCTTTTAGTCAATAAGCAGATATAGACAAGTGCAAAAATTAATGTGAAAGAGAGGCAAAAGCGGACACAATCAACAAAAAAATAAGGGAGTGCTGATGACCTAATGGTGAAAGATAGGTAAAATTGAATCTGCGAGCCGAATTCGAATTCTGGCTGAGACAGCTGAAGTTCACGTTAGACAAATACCATTGTTAGAGTCATGAATCAATCTCTTTAGCTTTGGTAGGCAACCAGTCAAGGAAATAGACAATTCTGATTCTAAACAGGGAAAGTCGAAACCCTCTATAGTGTCGTGAAGTGTGGACAAGAGGTGGAATCGGGAACATGTTCCCGAAATGTATGATAAACGGCGAAGCTTCGATGGGCTAAAAAACCAAAAGTGAAATATGATGAATTCCCTGAGAAAGTTAGAGAGAATGATAGGACGGACGAAATAATGAAACCTCCATGTCAACTTCACGGCGACAAACGTGTAAGAATGGAGAATGTAAGAAGAAAAAAACGAGGAAGGAGGAATTAGAAAAGGAGTTTATGGAAAAAATGAATCCTATTACATTTACTGAATAGACAAAGGCCATCAGAGAAAAAACAATGTGTTCAAAATGCATCATTTATTTTAATGTGGTAATTAAGTTTGGAACAGTTTTCAATGGTTATCCTTCAAACAGTTAAGAGAGTTAATACATGTAAGGCTATATACACATTTGTAGTACAACAGATGAATGAGAAAATAACGTGGGTGGTTCAAAGCCCTACATGAAATATAGGTATCAAACTTTATTTTATGACTTTTTGTTACTATACAATCTCAGATCTATCAGTTTAAACACACGCACTCACACAGTTACATGATCTGCCACGCGTGCGTAAACATAAAAGTGTTTGTGTAGCGAATATATATATATATATATATATATATATATATATATATAATGTAGAAAGCTCAACAGCTTTAAACATTAAGAATACTTTTCAAAAATTTGTATATGTCACTGCAGTCACTCATTTTTCCAATAT
>OY735229.1:40942498-40992498 GCA_963457665.1 Thysanoteuthis rhombus
TGTGGATGACACAATAATATATATATATATATATATATATATATATATATATATATATATATATATATATATAAATATATATATAAATATATATATGCTAGTGTGAGTAGAGACGAAGAAAAGACAAAAAATAACGTGTAACGAGTTTATAATATATATATATATATATATATATATATTATTTCATTCTCTTTTGTTTTAAATATTCATCACGCAATTGTTACCATGCTGCTGTAAAAATTGGATGTACCTCTTTGGTGTGCCGAATGTAAAGAGAAAATAAGATCTTCTGGTTAGATAAGAGTGTAGAACCACGTCACAAAAATCGACAACGTCATAACTCTCAGACTGAGTCTTGCAAATCGAATAAAGGTTGACAATGGTAAATGCGACAGAAGATGGTCCCCCTCTTTGTTCATTGGTACGATGAAGAATACCAAATGCTTCAGACTTGATAATGTAGAATGCCGTCTCGACATTTAAGTTAAAATTCACGTCGACCACTCAATATCTTGGTATAGTCATCTGGCGGCTTGATTCAAGACTCACATCATTGTATCAACGCTTTATCTATTGGCTCATAAACTTTGATTGTATAGAAATAGATATAAACGATGTACAACGAGGTTACATTTCCATCAAGCATTTTCACTCTGTGACAGATAACCAACAACGTCTATTAGTATTGTGAGGAATCATGGATTAATATCAATAATGCCCCAGTCCTTAAACCACGCCTGGCCACAGTGTGATTATCCAATGAAGCTATTTTTTGGTGTCACAGCTGTTGTTTATTGCAGAAGTATGTATGTAAAATTGTGTAGTTGTTTGCATGTGTTTTCGCCCATATCTCTGCACGTTTTCTGCTAAATCTAATTATACAGTTTTTTTTTGTTTTTTTTATACTCCCAGTTGATGTAGGAAGGTTAGAGGATTTGCCAAGAGTAACCCACAGCCTGATGAAAGTTATGTTCAACAAAATGCCTGAGTGGGGATGGCTTACTTCCCCTTGAAAATCTGCGTATTTAGGCTTTTTGTTTTTCTCAAACGCTATACACACGCATGGTTAGGAAGGAATGCTCGTCGAACTAAATAAAGAAAGCTAAAAAGTTTGCCTCCGTATTAACTTCAGGAGAACGAATACTATGTACAGTAAACACTTTTAAGACAAAGACGCAATGATGAACATCGAGAGTGCGGAGCTGAGTAAAGTACATCATCACATGGGACAACAAATCTCAATAAAATCCTCAACAGAAGAAGAAATCAAGCAAAGAATAAAAGTTGGTAGGTTTTTGACAGAGCAAATTTGACATTCGAAAAAAGAATGATATCCCTGTAGTCGTGAAAAGAATGGAATACAACCAATGCATCGTCCTGATTGTTGGCTCTGGAGAAGTGAGGACAAGTCTTGGGGTAGATCTATATCCATCTACGGACGCTAAAAGTTGATGGTGAATGTAAAAGTGTGCGTACTCGTAGTGAAAACAAAATGTATACATTTCATTGAGTTTGTATTAGAATCTTTATACATAAAGATAAGATTTCTGAAGATAGATCATAACATCTCAATGTCTTTGTCAACATCCAGTCCAAGGCTAGAGCTGACTTTGTCTTTTCACTGTAAAGACAAGAACAAGAATAATTTTTCCAGAATAATGGGGAGTTATCTTTTCACTTGCCTGCTATGATTCAAAATCATGACCAGATGATAGGTAGCCGTCTTTCCAACCGACTAAGTGACAAGTCTTACATACCAACGAAAATACATTAGTATATAGTTCCAGTAATCAAAACCATTTATACTAGATAAATATTATCTTTATATGATATTTTATTTATTTTGTATACGATAAAAAGTTGCTGTAATCATCTTCAGTCGGACTAGAAGCACGACTGGAGTTTGACCCTGCAGCAGGTAAGCTTGCGTTCTAAATTTCTTTTACGTCTTTGTCACAAATTCTGTCAATTTTGAAAGAGTCCAAGGATATTAAAATATATTTTTGAATTTATCGGAAATTTTTTTTGCACACAATTTACATATTTGAGAATATATAAACTGCATTTGGATGTTTTCAATAAGGCTGAATTTTTCTGAACATTTATTAGGAAGCGTGTTTACCTGTTATTGAAGCATATTTTTCTGGATTGTATACATATATCTACTTTTACGCTACCTTTTCCTTTTTCTACATCTCTCTCTGCGTCTGTCTGTCCGTCTATCTATCTATCTATCTATCTATCTATCTATCTATCTATATCTATCTATCTATCTATCTATCTATCTATCTATATATATATATATATATATATATATATATATATATATATATATATATATGTACATATTCCAGAAAACTTTACAGCTTTAGAGCCTGAATATTAAACCTTTTCAAAAGATTTTTTTCTGAGTCACTTCAGTAACCGATTTTCCAATATCAGTCTTTATGTTATTTTCTCCTGTGTTTCTCCTCTGACTTAAAAATACTGTTATCATAGTGCAGTGTATAAATTGTCTCTTGTTGGGATGATCAGTTGATAACTATGTAACTGTTTCGGGGATTTTAAGAACAAAACATTTATACTAATATGGCACCCCAACAGTGTTGATCAAATACCACTCCCCTTTCTTATTACATAGTTTATGTCATACATGTAATTTGTATTTTTATCTAAGGTTTTATGAGTATTGTAAATTGATATCATTCTATACTGAATATTCATTGAAACAGGGCTTACTTATATATGTTACCCCCAAAATATTTTAAACTATGCAGGATCGGTAGGTATAACAACATACATGATTTGCTACTCGTTTTATTTTTGTTGGATATTCACTTTTTTGAATATTGAGTCTGCTATGTCAGTTTTGAATTCAGACTGCTTGCAAACTAACTCATGACATAATCTTCAAGAATTCTAATCACCAGAAAAAAATAATTCAGGTAATTCTCTACCAACGTATTTAACTGAAGAAATTTACAATTTTTTCTATAACCATATATATATATATATATATATATATATCATGTGTATGCAAATATACCTGCATAAGCAAATGAGAACATATGTGTATCCACATTCATATAATGATATTGCTATATATATTTATATATATACATATATACGTATGATTTATTATTACATATGTATGCTCACAGTCTTATATATATATATATATATATATATATATATATATATGTGTGTGTGTGTGTGTGTGTGTGTGCGTGCGAACGTGTAAACAATATGTATATATATATTTATTTCATCTTTCATTAGATATATGTTCATAAATCAATAAGTTAATTAGTTGTTTATCGATGAAAAGATATTTTTCACACAATGGATATTCGTTTTGCAACATAACCCTCTTCGTTGTAAATGCACTTAATTCAGTGTCAGTGGTAAGTATTAATCACATGTATTTGACTTTTCACAGTGAAAATGCCGCTTTATAATTATCATTTTTGCTTACATTCTCGTTTACGTAGATTCATACTCGCAGAATTGTATATACACAAATACACACGAAACATATGTGTGTGGATGTGTATCGTATATGCAATTATTGTACGTATATGCATAAAAATGTGTGCGTGTGTGTGTGTGTATTCAAAAGTATACGTAAATTTCCAATGTGTTTCTCGTGGTTTAAAGTGCTATTTTGCTTTTTTTTCGAATTTAGACAAAACAGTGTTTGAAAAGGTACAAGCTGATAGTGTTTGCCAGCGTATGTTCAGTAAATTTAATTTACTCTCCAGCGCCATTTTTATTTGTAAAAATTTTCCCGCCATTTATTGAGGTTTTCCTTTCTTTTTTGATTGAGTCCCAAGTTGATTGGATGTTTTGTCAACACTCGACAAACAAAGCGCGAACTGCAACTTAAATGACCAAAATGGACTTGTTCAAACACTAACTCGACAAATATGTTCTGACATACGCGGTCCTAATAACAAGAGAATGTATAAAAACTATTCAGCCCAGTCAAACATGGTAAATGGCCATTCAGAAAAAGAATGTTCCCCCTTTAAAAAAAGAGTGTTATTTAGTTATTATATCAAAAAGCATATAAGTCTCCTTTTTTTAAGACAAACGACTCAAAAGGTAAACGTAATCTTTGTTTTCAAGCTTTTCTTTGGCAAGTGCTTGGCGGGAGTTAAAAAAAATTGGGTTATGAATGAGAAAAATTCGAAGAAATACTCTTTTTTTCTAATTCTTCCCTGCTGAAATAGGAGGGAGTGCTTACATACCATAAAACCATGGTGGCTAATTTTGATGTGATTTTTTAATTTTTCATGCTCTGGGTGTCACTTTCGGATACGAAAAATTAAGGAAAGAAATATCTCAGTTGGTAATACTTTAAAGACTCTAAAACTCGAAAGAATATTTAAAAAAATCTAAATATTGTCCATACTTGACTCACAAAATCGGCCCCATACCAAGAACAATACTCGTCTAAACTGGCATCAAACACAGTGGTTTATTTACAAGCTCGTTGTGTGGAGATGCCTTAGGCGCAGTCAGTAAGGGCTTTCCCAGCTTTCCCAGCACGTTTGAGCCGTCTGAAGTTATGAGAAGGGGTATTATCAATATTTCTCTTGGAAGTAAGACTAATAGTTTCTTCTGCTTAGTTATTGGTATCATAGTTTCTACTTTCGTAGCACTGTCTCAAATTCTAAGATAAAGTTTGGTAGTCATTTCATGTATAGTCAAACTAGTATCGTAAACTTAGTAGTTTTGCTCAAAACGAGAACCAGTAGAGAGAAAGAGAAAAAATCATACCACTGATTATAAAAGTAGATGTATTGATATAACAAATTAGTAAACATTAAAATGATAACAAAACAGCTCATTTTTGATGAGACAAGACCGAATTAGAACTTCCAACTCCGGAAAGGAAAAGAAACACCCCTTTATTTTCCCCTGTTAAGTTTATTGCATCACCGCCCCCTTTGTTGTCGTCCCTAAAACTGCAAACTTTTCTATGTAAACACACACCGTCTGTTGGCTTCACACAATCGTTCATTATTTTCTCCTGTCCAAATTTGCTTGCAAAGAGTTGCGCATGTGCAGGTCTCTTCTCTTCAGCTTCGTTGTGTACTTTCGTTTATGTGTGCTTGTTTAGGATGGTCGAGTTTTATGCTGAGTTTTTTTGTCATTGTTTTTTCAGTCATGTTTTCCATTTTGTCTGGAGTTCATTATTTGCAGTGAAGAAAAGAAAAGGCTAAAAACAATGTTGGCATGTAACACAAAAATATGAAGAGATGGAATAAAAAGCACCATTTTGATGCGTAATTAGACTTTTTCCTTATTTTGCTACATTTAATTCTTTTTTTATCAATACTTCTTTGATTTTTTTTTCCTTTTTTAAAAACTTTTTTTTCTTTGGTAGGTTTTTCTTTCTCTTAATTACGTTACGCTTCCACTTTCTTTCCTACTTTTTCTCAATGTTTACATTTTTCCGACATCAAAAAAAAATGTTCTTCCTTTCGCAGTCATTCTTTGTCTCTTTTTGCTTGCCCCTTTCTTTCTTTTGTCTTTCTTCCTTCCATTCAGTCTTTCTTCCTTTTTTTCTCCCAGCAGTCTTTCCTTCTTTCTTTTCTTCCTCCTAGAAGGCTTTCTATCTCTTTCCCCCCTTTTTCATCCATCTATTTTTTAGTCATTCCCTTACTTTATTTTTTTCTTTCTTTTTGTCTTTCTCTCTTTTCTTTCTTTCATTCACATGCCTTTTCTGTTTGAATTCCTTTTTCACAATTCCCCCTCTCAACCCGTCTTTCTTTCTTTCTTTCTTTTCCAAACAGTATTTATATCTCTCTTTTTTTCCTTTAAGAAGGTTTTCTTTCTCTATTTATCTTCATTTCATCCCTCTACAAACCTTTTTCTTTCTTTCGATTTCTCCTTTTCTTCCTTCTGTTTGTCCTTGTTCCAGTCATTTCTTTCATTTACACTCCTTCTTGTTTTAATTTTTTGCATAGTTCTTTCCCTTTTATACTGTCTTTTTTATCATTCCTTCGTCTTTTTCTTTTTTTTTCTTTCGTCATTTTTAAAAAATATATTTTCCTCTAAAATTCCCCCAGGAATACATCAATTTCTCACTCTTCTAAATGCAGATTTTTCATTTTCTTCTCTTTTTCTTGGAAATTTATTCCCTCCCTTCCATCCTCCTAAAACATATACTCTTTTCTTTTTTTTCCTTTCTTTCAGCCTCATTCTCCATTGATTTTCCTTCACTTATTTCTCGTTTGTTACGTCTTTCAATTCCCTCTTTAGAAAGTCCTTTCCCATTTTATATCTCTTTATATCATTGGCCGATACTTAACCCTCCTCCCTAGTCTATCTTTTATTCTATCTCCTTTCGTCTTCTCCGTCAATTTTCTTGTCTATTCTTGCCACGTCCATTGGACTCTAATAAAGATGGCGTATTTGTACTTCCGGCTCTCCACCATTGAGTGATATGGCCGACGCGAAGTGGTTGGTCAATTCGATGTAGTTAAATTAAGTACTACATTGGTTACATATTACGTTTTAGTCTATTTTTTCTAGACACATTTTCCCTGACAACATTACTTTTTAGAATTTTTTTGCGACTATATGTGTGCATGAGTGAAGATTTACAGATGTGCACACACACTAATATACATATATGTGTATGTGTTATGTATTTGTGTTTAAACAGACACATGCACACATGCACACCCTCTCTCACATTCACTTACATATACACACATATATGTATTTACGTGTGTATGTATCTATGTATCTATATATCTCTACACATATGTGTTTGTATTTGAGTGTACATGTGTGTGGCTGAGAGAGAGAGAGAGAGAGGCAGACACAGAGACAGAGAGAGAGAGACAGACAGACAGACAGACAGACAGAGGGAGAGAGGGGATAATGTACAGCCTTTTGTACATTTTAGCATGGGATAGCTAAGAAAGATTTTAGAACTTTCTAGTAGACTGATATTAAAGTAGCTTTGCGAGCCCTGTTAAAATCAGGATTTCTAATGCTATTTTTCAAGGTTTGCTTGTTACTCTATTTTTGAAGATAATTACAACATCATTTTTCTTAATATAATTCCCTCTATTCTAAATAGCTTTTCAGTAAATAATCCGGTGAAGTAATTTTTAAAATACATAATTGATTAACAAGTAAAATTAGCATCTTCAAACAGGCTTCAACGTACCGTACCTCATTTATTCCGATGTGTTTTTGCCAAAAGAATCGGATACTATCAATATTTTCCTGCGGCCTTTCCCGACATGCCAAGTCTTTATCTTATTGTCTCGAAGACTTATTCCCCTTTGCTATTCTGAACGGCGTCTGAATGGTTCTCATTGAACTGATTCGTTCATTACCCCGATCGTCTATCTATTTCCGATTATGTTGTCACCATTGCTTTCTGTGCTTTTCATTGCCTTTCATCGGCAGCCAATGGAAGGGAGAATTGCATTGGTTAACCCACTTGGACTCTCTTCCTGTTTGCGCCGTTCGTTTGCTTTGTACGGCTCGAACAAATTTGAATAGTGAGATAATAAGACGAGGTAGACAGTAACCAGACGCTTAACAATGGATTGGACAGAAAACAAACTGGGCGAGGAGAATCATAAAGACTTCGGTCAGTGTATGGACAGCAACTACAATTCTTTAACTTCTGACACTTTCTCTCTATCTTTCTTTTGCTTTACTCTCCTTATATATATATATATATATATATATATATATATATATATATATATATATATATATATATATATATATATGTATATATATATAACCGAAGATTCCAGTGCACGACAAACAAGTCTCCGCTGATAACTCCGTGGACGACTAATCAGCTGAAGGAACAACGGAAATAAACTATATAACTGAAACAATCTAGTGAGATGCAAAATACTGAATTGTCAAACTACTGCAGTTAACTTAGTTTACTCACCATAATAACAACAAAAATCCTCATCGAAATATATGAAATATGTAAAATTTGCATTTCCCTCTAAACTCGTAATCAATTGATCGCAAGGAGGCTGTCTTACTGTTTGAGCTAAATTGCCAAATTGTACATGTAATCAAAAGTTTAAGATACAAAAACTGATGGACTTACTTGATTTATATAAATAAATAAATTCATACAAATGTATATAACTTCATGATTCCATTTTCTTATCCATGCAATACAAATGTTGCAGTAATAATCTTCAGTATATATTGAAGACCGACTGGGGTTTGAATCGGCAGCCGCTAGGCTTTCCATTTTTAAATTTAAAATGTTTTAGAAAATCAATTTTCAACTGTAGTTCAATTCCATAACTAATATCATAGTTTGAAAGGAAAGGGAGTTAAAACGATTTATTACAGAAATCGGTATGATTTTTTGAGTTAACACGTACTAACTTCAGTTCATTCAATCGATATTTCAATATAGTTGTTAAGTACCCTCTTTATTGCTATTTGAAAACTAACTACAGAGTTTAAACAATTTATTTATTGCAAAGATGACCATTATCTATATGTTGAATGTACACATGCAAAGTTATTTATGTATAAAGTCAGGGAAAAGTGAGGATGTATAATGATCGTTTGGTTGGGCAGAAGCGCATCCTTATACATACATAACTTTGTATTTATATGTACTCACGCACGCACACGCTCAAACACAAGCGCATTCATGCGTACAGTTCAGTTCCTAAATTATTCACTTATATGAAAGGAAAATATGCTGCTCTTTTCTTGGAAATTATCAGAAAGTACCAGTTTGCCTCTCTCTGGTGCAATTTCCAGCGATGCACTCAAAAACTTCTGTGTTGAGCTCGACTCTCGCTAATAAGCAACGCAAAAACGCAATATACGTATAGTAGAAAGTAGATTCGCTGCACAAACAAGTTTGTGTTTCTGCCCTCTTTGGGACTCTTCAGGTGAATGATTACGTATCTTTCAGATTCCTGTTTGGGGGATTTGGGGAAATTTTTGCGGGTGTTGCTATGGTGGGAGGAGTTTTCTTTTGTTTTATTTTCGTATTATTTGTTCATTTTGTAGTGCAGGTGTTTTGTTGATAATTCTAAGTTACATATCTACGTATATGTACTGGGAGTAGGAGTTGTCTATAACTGTGTCTATAACCTATTACCGGGTCCTCTATGACCATTGTGGATTGTATTGTTATCAATTTACTCAAATAGGGAGGAGTAGAAAATATTGATTACTTGGTTATTTAGGATGAGTATGTAGGTAAACTGTTTATATTACGTTTAGTGAACTAAATGTATGGCGTATCGAGTTAGGTTTTTTGAGTGATGTCGGCATTTTTGTGCTTTATTATTTTCCTGTTTAATAAATCTATTAAAAAAAAGACAAAGGAAAACAGAAAACACGAAAAGATACACCGAGATAAGTATGGGAAATTATGAATGATTAAAAACATTCATTTTCATTTTTATTTATTTTCGTTCATATTCCACTCACTGGTTGAAATGAGTGAGGCTACTTCAGGTGCTCTGAGCCTCTATGTGATCAACATATCTCGTAATCAGACTGAATGCATGATAGTGAGACATGTGGAGCCCAAACCGGGACCGTAGACAGCGTAAAGGCACCGGTTACTTTTTACTTTACCACATACCTAGGATGAAGTGAAGAGTTGTTTGCATTTTGGTTTTCCTCCTATGCTAACGTTTGTTTTACGTTAGCAATCAACGACACTCGACTTCCGGCTTGTCAGTCCCGTTGAAGGGATATAGACCCCCCTTTCCCCAAATAAGGAGATATAGGTTTTAATCTGTTATGCTCAACCATGACTCATTAGCAAGGAGAGAAAAATATGGATACATGCCGTTCCCAAGGCTTAGACAAGAACTATCCCAGCATGGAAATCAAACTTAGCTCGTTGTTCCCATTCTGTGTGCCATCGACCCCTTGCACATCCAAACCTCCTCAAACATATAAAGATGATGAGAAAAAAATGAAAAGAAACTTTTGTCAGCTTGCCGTGTTATGAATAATCAAATAGAACATTGGAAAGAGGGTAATCAATCGATAACTCATTTCCCTGGCCCTTTGCTGGGCAGTGATCACTGAAAAAAGTCCTAATTTGAAAACCCTCAAAATGGACAAATACAAACTAAGCATTAAATTAGCATAAATTTACATTGTAATTGAGCCTCCATCTATCAAGGGGTGATTTTTAAAAAACAAAGTACTTTTTTTTTAGACATAATCATGAGTGTAGGTAGAAATTTTCAGCTTCCTTTGCAGTGGCCTGTTTGCGTGGTACATACATAGCAGGTCAGCCAGCTGGACCGACTTGGAAACTGAAGAAACTTTTTTTGACAGTTCTGGTTGACGGTTTCTAAAAGAGAGATCCAAACGAAAGAAAAAGAGACAATGAGCGACCAAAAAAGATAAAGACTTGCAACTACTGTTTGTTATTGAACAGTTCGGAGAACGAGACTGTTGAATTCGTTTATTCCTGTGTTGTGCCACGCATTAGGGGCCATTCGTTTCGTGTCACTCGCAGCCAGACCTGTCAGAGAGATTGTCGGGAGAAGGGACTTCGACATACCTTATTGAGCGTTGTGTGGAAATCAGTCCCGTCTCTCAGATGATCGCTATAGGAAGCACTTTACATGATCTCCATATCCTTATGGCACCTGGTATTTCTGGACAAGGCTATCCTTGCAAAGACGTACCATATATATAAGCCTTGATATGATAAAAAACATTTTTATTGCTAAAAATGGCCAGATTTTTTTACTGGTAGATTTAATGGCCAGGTATATTGATGTCATTTCTTCTGTTTAAACGTTGATTTTGAATCGATCGAAATAACCAATAAAATATCCTTCGGTTTCATTATTAATGCCAATACGTGAACATTTCAAGTTGTTTAATTCAAACAGCGATAGAAGTCTAGCCCCTTTTAGCTATTTAAAATTGCCGATATGAAAATGGCCCTTGTCAAAATAGCTACATGATGCATCTTTGCAAACATACTTCCGCGACTGTAATCCCTCGGTATAGTGACCAGTGTCGATGTTGCTTAACTTCGGTGATCGTTCAATGCAATTTTGCAATAGAACATAAAGTAACAATCTTGTATCTCTGTATCAATTGTTTTTAACCGGGGATGTTAGCCCGACACGTAAGATGAATATCCTTAAAGAGCAAAATGATTTCAATCGTTCTGTTATTCCTCCATAGTTTTTGTGAGAAGGGGATTCATGCTTCTCCCAAGGGCATTAATGTGAAGTAAGGTCTGAATTTGAACTCAGCCTGACTTATATGATTGACCTCAACTGCCCTGTTATTCATGCGTAGCCTTTTGGATATATGGACAGAGGTTGACTAAAAAGGACACAATGGGAAATGAACACCGACTCCGCTCGGCAGGCCGATAACCATAACGTCATTCCCACCTTCCACATTGAGAGAGTGAATGAAGCCACACCCAAATCACTTTTGATAAATCGGTTCTTGCATGATCATGTCTAGCAACGTTGAGCTTGGTCAGTACCCATATTGGTGACCAAGTGGGTATAATGAACACTGTAGACAGCTGATGATCAAGTTGGACGCTTCCAATGGCAATCCCGTCAATCCTCCTGGGAAGAGAACGATCTCTCTGTAATGCTCAAGAGCACGAGCCAAAAAGCCCAGCCTCAAACTGCAACCTTTGACTGGCCTTGCTACGAGCAAGAAGAAATGAGTTTTTTAAAAAATCAGGAAAAAAAGAGAGAGAAATCAATAAGAATTAGTTGTTGCCAGTTTCGTTTAATTCCAAATTAATTGAATGCAGACCCCGAATTATATTTTGCCAAAGTTATTGGATGATACAGAGATCGATTGAATTTGAACATCAGCTTTTCTGATGGGATACAATAATGTTCATTATAGATTAATCCGTCACGTGACTTTATCTAGCTCTTCGCCTGTTTCTTCTTCCGACTGCAACCTCTCGGAATTTAATCTACTCAAATTAATTTGGATTGTGTTCTCGTAACAAATTGCCGTTCCAATCATTTACCTCCCGAGATATGGAAAGGCCATGACATATCCATTGAAGATGAAGGATTGAGGTTGGCTCTTGGAGAGTTAAAGCGTCTCTCCACCCCCAACGCACACTGATAAAAAAAAAAAAAGATCATTGAATTGATACCACCCCCCCCTTTTTTTGTAGACGAGAAATTAATCACTTCTAGAATTTTGATTCGTGATTTAATTTTGAATTAAGTCCGGCATGATCACCGTCTAATTTGTTTATATCGTGTAAGTTGATTTTTATCTGCAATATGAATAAATAAATCATTAAGAATTTACAGTTCGATGGTTGTGTTTGTACTTGCTGTTCATGTAAGCAGTGATATCTTGATAGAATTTGAAAAAAAAATCAAATGTTTCGTCCACTCTAATTATTGCAATAACAACAACAATAATAATAATAATAATAATAACAACAATAATAATAATAATAATTATAATGATAATGAAAATAATAATAATGATAATAACAATAAAAATAATGATAATGACAATAATGATAATAACAGTAATAATAATGATAATAATAATAATGATGATAATAATAGTAATAATAATGAAAATAATAATGATGATAATAATAATAGTAATAATAATAATAAGAAGAAGAAGAATGTGAACCACAGCACTGGCATAATAGGCGAAGGAGAGAAGAGATGTTGGCTGAAGACCTGAGGAGACTTATGGTCACTCAGCCTTCAGCAATGACCACTGGGCAACCGGTGTGAAACTGTAAACCGCAGTATCACCGTGGCCTATGAGAACTAGGAGAGAAGGGCTGGAGACTTGAGAAGACTTGCTGTCACTCAAACTCCAGCGGTTACCACCAGGCAACTGGTGTGAGATTGCAAATAATAATAATAATAATAATAATAATAATAATAATAATAATAATAATAATAATAATAATAATAATAATAATAAAAAAAAAAATAAATAAAAAAAAAATAAAAAAAAAAAAACACGGGATAAAAGGAAGGATTGAGACTGTACAGACCACAGCACTGCTAAGAACTGCACAAATACCGAGGAAAATGCTAAACTAATAAGATCTATGACCCCAGCTGTTAGCAGTGGATTGACTGAAGTGGAGGGAGGAAGAAAAAACACTCAAATGGTAGTGGAAGTGTGAACCACGGCACTGCTGTGGTAAATGAGGGAGATTTGAGATGAGATGAAAAGGGTTGGGGGAGGGCTGGAAACCTGAGGAGACTTACAGTCACTCAGCCTCCAGCGATAACCATCGGGCAACTGGTGTGAAACTGTAAACCAAGGTACTGCTTAGGATTATGAGAGTGTGGAGAAGAGGGCTGTAGACTTAAGGAGACTTGTTGAGGCGACTAGTGTGAAATTACTGCTAATAATAATAATGATAATAATAACGAAAAACGGGAAAAAATACCAGGACCTAGCAAGATAATTGAGGAAGATGTGGAACATGAAAGTCAGGGTAGTACCGGTCATAGTGGGTGCACTAGGAACTGTCCCCAAAACGCTGAGGGTGAGACTGGAGGAGATCGGGATAAGGGGAAGGATTGAGTGTACAGACCACAGCACTACTGGGAACTGCACAGATACTGAGGAAAGTGCTAAAAATATAAGGACTGCAACGAATTGTAGCACTGACATGATAGGCGAAAGAGAGAAGAGACGTTAGTTGAAGACCTGAGGATACTTATTGTCACTCAGCCTTCAGCGATTACCCCTGGGCAACCGGTGAGAGACTGTAAATCGCAGTATTAGGAGAGGAGGGCTGGAGACTTGAGGAGACTTGCTGTCACTCAAACTCCAGCGGTTACCACCAGGCAACTGGTGTGAGATTCCAAATAATAATAATAATAATAATAATAATAATAATAATAATAATAATAATAATAATGAACCCAATGTCCATTATTCGTTTCCCTGAACGAGCGAAGAACGTGAAAACTTTTTATCGAAGATATTCCCCAATGCAAAACTGCAGCTAATTTAGTAGAACCTAAGGCTGTACGATCAGCGATTAAAGTATGTTTCGGCCGTCATATTTTACAGATTTAGCAACTGGTGTGAAAAATGCCAATAATAATGATAAGAACGATAATAATGCATCCTCTAAAAAATTGAACCTCTTTGATCCGGTAAGCTGGAGATCTCGACATTGCCGGACTACAGAAAAAAAAAGCCGCCCTAGAGATATTGACCTTTTTCTCCAACAAAACTCCAAAATTGAACAACAATTTGTCTCTTCAAATCATACACAGTAGACAACCCGACCCCATAGTACTCACACACGGTCTTCATAGAGATTCCTTCGTTTAATATTTCCAATACTTGTATCTTTTTAAGCATAGACAACGTTTCAAGCTTATGTTTTTAGGCACTGGTCTCTGCACTTTTTGGTCTCTTAAAGAACTAAAATACATCTGTACGTGTAAAATTAACAAGGCTGTGTCACCAGAACACTCGGCTGCTGCGTAAACAACGTCCAGTGTCTTAGCACTACTAACGGCAGAGTCCTGTTTGCACATTTTCAAATTAAAGCTGGAAGATTTCAAACGTTCTAGACTATGGGAGTTGCCAAATTCACAGAATTGCCCAATTAAAGAGTTTTTTCTGTAATAATAATAATACTCTTCCCAGAAATACTGAAAAAAAATGATCGAACTTTAGGATCAGGGTCGTGCCTAGAATAACTAGCGCACTTGGGACCGTTCCCAGATCATTTGAAGCAAGACTGAGAGAATTAGAAATTCAAAAAGATTAGGGCCTATCCAGACGACCGCAGTGCTGGAGTGGGTGATAATACAGAGGAGATGAGCTGGGATGAAAGGAGACTTACTCTCATCCTCTATACTATTTCTAAATATTTCGACTGATTGTGTAATCACATGAAAATAGAAATAAATAGAAAGAACCCAGAGGCCAAACACCTCAGCCAACGCTACTGTTAAACATAATTGTGCATGGATCGAATTCTTTGAGATATTTTGTAGTTCGGATATTTACTTCCGATGTAAGGAAGGTAATTGTGCACGGGTCCACCTACAATTTAATCGTTTCCTTCTAGGTATATTGCTTACCTGTCCACAACATTTCACTGAAATTCACGGGAATTTTGGAAGATATTGTGTAGACAATCAAACAGTAGAAAAGACGAAAAATCAGAGAGACAGGAAGACGCCATCGAATACATATACTACTCTAACCTCGTTGGCAGATATAATAATTGTTATATTAGCAAAATGTAACCAAATTTTTTCTTCAAATCACCGAAATGCTAACGGCAGAAACGATGAGGGCTAAGGTGAAGAAGAAGCTGGTGATGAGGAAAATCGGGAATGATTTCTTCATTTCATTTATATATAAGATGATAAAGTGTTCAAGAGCATTTTTTTCTCCTTTCCCCAAATTAAACTGATCGAAGGTCAGAAAGGGATCAAAGGAAGCACTCTGCGACACTGGAAGTCTTGGACAGCTATCAGTGAAATCCGGTCGATTAATCAGATTAAATTGTTGAAATCCAACTTGAAGATGATCGAGAGAAAAAAGGAAGATTGAAAGATAGAAAGGAATATAGAAAGAAGAGGAAGAAAGAAAGAAAAAAGAGGAAGATGATGACATAGGAATGCATTATCAAATTGATGAGTTGGAGGACAAGAAAGAAGAAGAGGAAAAAGAAAAAAGGAAATGATGAAGGAGGGATTGGAAAAGAAAGGGACGTTTAACCCTGTCGATAGGAGCGAAAGAAAGCAAGAATACAAGAAACAAAAGAGGGAAGAAAAAGAAAGAGAAGAAAGGGGAACATAGATGAAAAAGCGGTAAATAATGCGTGTTCCCACCAAGTTATATTTGTGTAATAAGGTTGAGAGACAGCAACTTCTTCAAATCTCTAGCACCTCGCTCGGCATCCTCCCATATATAAATATGTATATGCACTGACTAACCTTTATTACATTCAGCCTTGTCTTCAGGGTTTTTATCTCGATTCAATGTGCACCATTTGATATGGTAAGGCCCCAAACTTTCGTGTTTCACAAACCCTTCCGTTGTCAGATCAGATCCTGATACTTTCCTGCTTTTTGATTTACTTTTGTTTCACTGCAGGATCTGCTGATTCAGCGACATCTAGTCCGAGCAGATTTTTCTTCCTTCGTTCGCAACTTTAGATCGTTTTGTTTTGCACCCATGCAGTGGGCAATTTTGATCTCAGTAGTTCCAAACATTTAACTATTTTTGACTTCTTAGGACACCCTCCAATGTGATTCTTCATCGGACATTAAAAACCATCAACCAGGACCATCACCTAAACTACCAACATAGGTTTCTTTAGCTTGGTGGTTGGCTAGCTGGCTATGTGTGTATCATTCACATAAGCCACATCAATAAAGCTGGTGGGATGAAAACAGAAATATTTACTTTTTATCAGGTCCAGAAGAAACGTTTTTTTTGGTTCTAGGAAAATTCGCTCCCACCCTTTGAAATGGTTTTAGTGAAGATTCACTTTGCAATGTAAGTTTCTGTTAAATTGATCCCTTGAGCAATTAATGAGAGTTTGTGCTTGGGAGTGTTCATTATTATTTTTGTCTTTGAATCCAAACTGATATAAAGGTCATTGCCCAACAAAAGACGGAAAAAATAATTTATTAATTGATCATCCCGTGTCAGTTGATCACCCCTACACGACATACAGCCAAAAAGCTTGACAGTATCATTTGAGAGACTAAGCAGACACTGTTACTGTTACAAGCATATCAATCGTCAAAGATGAATGGGTGTTTCATGTTATCTATAGAAAGAATAATATTTCATGATATTTCTATTTTTAACATAATTTTCAGTGGCACAATGTTCCCTCTCACGACTCAGCTTTAGAGAGAGGAAGAGAGTAAAACGTGATTTCCTGATAAATCTACCAGCTTCAAAGAGAACAAATCTCATGTTTTCCTGTCAAATTCAGACACAAATACACTGTTGTACTTACAACGGTCAGTTGCACTTTAGCTGCTGCGCACACAAGTCACATGATTTCGTCTTTATTTAGCTTAGAAGAAAGGAAGGGAATAAAACAAGTTTTTGCTTTGACGTGAACAGACAAAAATAAGAACAAACCGGATTTTTGACAATGTTCTTCATATATATATATATATATATATATATATATATATATATATATATATATATGGATAATTATTTTTATTACTGGCATATAACCGTCACAAATGTGGGGGTTATTTATGTATTGGTCAGCACTAAGGAGCCTAAAGCTATTTTATTTGGTAAATTTATTTTCACTTGATCAATTACTCTAATTTCATGTTTTTAAAAATCCTCAATTCATTCAAATTTATTCTAATGCGTGATTATTAGAAAGGAAGTCTTGAGGGTGTCATAAAAAGAAGATAAGTCAACAAATAATTTCATTCCATTTGAGTGCAAACAAACAAACAAATGAATAACTGAAAATTGCATGTTATTATTATTATTATTATTATTATTATTATTATTATTATTCAACAAATTCATATCGCTAATCGAATGATAGCAAGTCTCTCCGAATCACCAGTTTCTTCTCAGTATTCTCATCGACTCATTATTTACAAATACATCCTGAACCTTGGCAGCTAATGTTTCAACTAGTAGTGAGTCCTTCTTCCCGGCTGGTATGATAACAAAACAGGCATTCAATAATAATCATAACAATTGGAATAAGACTTAGATTTCTAAAAAATGAAAACATATCGACGAAAAAAGATCTTTCAGGGTGCAGGTGGTCGTTATTGTTGCACTCATTGAACTTTCTCACTTGGGATGCATCTGGTGGTTCCCTCAGAGACTCCAAGTCTCCTCACTAGACATGTACTCTTTATTCTCTCATCGTCCTAATTACTATGCTTTCAAGACTAATGACATTATTGAACTATTTTTGCGTTTACTCTGTCCGAAACTAGGGATGGGAGACCATCTATAGGTCCTACCTGTTATCTAGGCTTAATGCTTTCAAATAAAAACCTTACGTGAGTCGAAATGGCGTAAAGCAATGCAACAGTTTATACTGATATACACGGGGAATAGTTTGAGCCTTCCCAAACCCAAAATGCTAATCGTGACTTGTTAAGCTGTGTGTTCAAATCGTGGGAAATTTGTGAAACTGTGTGAAGGAAGGAAAAGATGGTGATAGATGTCTTTGTAACGACTTGTAAAAAATTAAACGCTAAACAGTCGTTAGGTTTTTCGCATATTATTCGTATAAGAGGAACAGTGGCGTAGAGCGAACTTCTGAAAGCGAGGGTTATCTGTACTTATCGTTTCCAAGAAAGCGAATTGGGAGTAAAAGCAAAACTAATGAAAAGCTGGTGGACCTGTATTAGTATTTAAAAAATCAACGTTAAGTACATCACATTTGTCACAAAATTGTCTTTTTTCATTACAATATTTGGCTTCTAACGTTTTTTTCAAAAATTTGAAGTTTACATCTTCTACTCTTGGCAAATTTTCGTGGAGATGATCTCCAAATAATGCAGGATAAAATGAATGGAGAGAAAACAAGTCCAGTAAAACAAATGCGATGTACAACATACGTGTATTGGACGGAAACCACGATCAAAATTAAAAACGCAGAGCTGAAAAAAAGTATATCATCACTAGGACAACAAAACTTCGTGAAATCCTAGAAAAATAAAAATAAATCAAGCAAAGAATAACTCTGCGTCGGCAAGGTTTCGGTACGGCAAGATCAGTCTTCAAAAAATAGAATATAACGTCATTCTGAAAAGAAGAGTATACAATCAATTATCGTCCCGATAGTCATCTATCAAGCTGAAACATGGGACCTAACCAAGATATTGACCTGCAAACTGAGAACTAAGCAACGTGCACATGGAAGAATTATGGTCAACATAATCACAAGAAAGAACAGTACATTGAGAAGAACATAAGAGTCAGATATTTCATAAAATCCATTTGAAAACTTAAATGGCAATAGGCTGGTCATGCAGCAAGAATGTCAGACAATCACTGGATATCAACGCTCAAGAAGTTGATCCCTAGATATTATATGCAGAATTGTGCCTGGAATAAATAAAAACTACACAGGTTTAGAAAGTATTGGATCAGTGAAGGTCATGATAGAGAGGTCTGGCGAATCTTGGACATGGTCAATGTCCAACAACGGATGCTTACAGGCTGCTGCTGCTGCTGACGATATTTATGATTATGAATATACGTACCAACCAAAAAAAAAAAAAAAAAAAAACACAGACAGGCGCACTCTGCCTCCTTTTTCTCAGTTCATTGATGGGTATTCAATAATACGTAGTATTGATACTCCTCGCTCGGTTGACTTGAGTGCTAATGTCGCTCAAACCTGACAAGTGTCAGGTCTATTTTCTTCCCAGTGTCTATCGCCTGTGGCTGGTATGGTCACTATTTTAATCAAAAGGATACCGTGACGTTAAAGACACTATGAACGAATGATACGATCTAAGTATGGCCTGATCTTTTGATCATGAAGCGCTGCTCATATGAATATATCAGATGAAAAGAAAGAAGCACAACTGCATTTGTAATGGCGGAGATGACAACTGTAATAGTAGATGAGCTTGAAAGTTGGAATAAACACCAATGAAAAGAACAAAGATAGGTGAAAAGTGAGAAGGGAGGTCAAAAAGGGGAAAAAGTCTGGTTAATCACTCTATATAAACTGTCATGCCATCAGTGTCTTTCGGTAGAGTGTTGTGATCAAGGTAATCAATTAAAAATTTGAAAAATAGAGTTATGGAATGAGTTATCTGCCTTGTCTGTTGGGCAGTGATTACTAAAAAAGCTGGATTCAAAAAAAAAAAAAAAAAGTGTGAATGCTGTCAAACCCAATCTCCGGGATCGATTTTACATGAACTTACATTGCAAATTAAACTCTTTACTAAAATGCTATTTCACGGGATGAAGTCTGGAAGAGAAGACACCAGAACAGTTTTTTTTTCTCCATGTATACTGAGAAGTAAATGATAGAATTTCTACGTCTGGGATTCTGTCAATACAGTTTGTACGTGTGATACAAACATAGCCAGCCAGCCACCCAGCCAGCCGCACCAACCTAATGACTGATGGAACCTGTGTTGACAGATTTGGTGACAGTTTTTGTCACGGCTTCAAAAAAAAAAAAAAAATGCGAGAGAAAAAAAGCTGGGGGAAAGAAGGAGGATATTTTGATGTCCAAACAAAAGAGAGTTCTGGAGATAAAAATGGTGGAAAGTGTTCAAAACAAATAACTGACAGGAAATGGTGAAAAAGAAAATGAACACAAAGGGGAGAGGGAGAAGAAAGACAGAGAGAAAAGAAAGAGAGAGAGAGAGAGAGAGAGAGAGGGAGAGAAGTAAAAGAAACGAAAGGGAAAGAAGAGAGGAGAGAATTAAACATATTGAAAAATAAAAAAGAAAGACATTTACTAAAGAAGCGAGTGAACGACTCAGATACAAAAAAAAAATCTTGAAACACGCAAATAAAATCCAGTTTGTTTCCAATAAGAAATTACATGATGTAACCAAGTAGACATGTGCAGACAGATGATTACCATGAGTAAATGTCCTTTCGAGTCTGGTCAGAACAATTATATGAATTCACAAAAACTATTTTCTTTTTTCATTAAAATTAGTCAATAACCACTCCTGTTCCGTGTAGTTGGGTCAATTAATTTAACATTTGCAAAAGGAAATGAAAAAGAAGAAAAGAAAAAAGAATAGAGGGTTTCGTTAAAGTTCGATCTCTCTCTCTCTCTCTCTCTATCGATCTCTTTCCCTCTCTCTTGCTCCCTGTCTCGTTGTCAGCCTCTTTTGCTCACTTTTCTGTCTTATTCTCTCTCTTTCACACTCATACCCACTCAGTTCGTCTTGCTGAATCTCAGTCTCTTCGATATAACTTTTACATCTTTATTTCTCTGACATGGACACACCCTCAGTAATTTGGTCAATCGCACATAAACACACACACACACACACACACACACACACACACACACACACACACACACACACATACACACAGAGAACAAAACAAAAGCATCACAACTCGGAGATGAACTATATTCCCCAACAACGCACACATATATAAATACATATATATATTTAGAGAGAGAGAGAGACAGTCACATATACATACGGATGTTCAGTTTTGCATATGATCAGAATAATAGTTTTAACACACAAACACGCAAACATACGTTATCATAACGGGGAATTTTTATAAATAATAATTGTACAAATATATAAACAAACTAAAGCATATAATCACACACAATCCCGTTGATACGTACATTTTTACATTTACGTACATCCATACATACTTTTGTAGATCTATTTCTCACTCCCTCTCTCATTTTCACTCTCTCTCGTACTCTCACTATATCTTTCCTCCTCCAACTCTCTCTCTCTTTCACCCTAATCTTTTTTAATACAAACTCGCTGACTTTTAGCTTCACAGTTACACGCACCAACTCATGTATTTATTTTGTGACAACAATTGTGTATAGATACATGACTATACTTACGAACACTCTAGACACACACACACACACATACACACACACACATACACACACGTATATATGTATATATACTTATTGAATTTAGCATACACATGCATATTCATTCACGACTAAGCAGCCCAGTTTCATTAATCATGAATATATATGCTTAAATAAATAAGCCAATGTGCCAAAGAAATAATTTCTTATTTACATCTAACCCCTGGAGGCAATAGTGAAAATGAAAGTGAAAGTAGAGCAGGCCTTGTTTGTTACTCTTTAGAAACTGTAACCTGATCAGCGTCTTTTGGTAGCATGCTATGTTAAAGCTTATCAATTGAAAAAATTGAAGAAAGCTGTAATCATCAAAAAAATAATATTCCCAGTCAGGTGGTGTCCACACAAAAAAATCGTAACTGCGACAAATTCTCACGTAACAACCAATCTCTCATTTCAATTCTCTAAATCCATTGTAGAGGATTATATGAAACTACAAATGAGTGTCTGGCTAACCAGAATCACTAAAAAACTGGAAAAACATATGTCGACAGTTTTGGTTGATGATTCCGATCTCAAAGCCAAGGTCTGTGCAAAATTAGTGGCTTCAATATTTTATTATGTATCTTAGGCCAGCGCTGACCGATTATAGTATAGGTATACGTCTTTAAGTATGACAAAAAAAGTGTTGACTTTGTAATTTCCTCCCCCGTTCGACATTATTGTTCCAAATTAAGGAAAAAGAGAAAGAGCTGACTTTCTTCGCCAGCTTGTTTCATAAGTGCCTCAAATGAGATAGGGTTTGAAATATTTGTATACATACATACATACACACACACATACACACATATATATATATATATATATATATATATATATATATATATATATATATATATATATATATATATATATATATATATGTGTGTATATATATATATATATATATATATTGTAAATACAATAAGCAGTAGACATAGTCATGAAAGCATCTATAGTTTTGTTCGACTGTAGCCATGAAAACACTTTACTTATATATACATTCCCACGTAGTTTGATTGATTTTTGCATACAAATAAGCATTTGTAACTAAGCACTCAAGTTCCATTAATCATGAGTAGATATGCGTAAATAAATATGTCTACGTTTTGGGAAATAACTTCTTACGTACATGTAATCCCAAGGGCAATAGTGAAAGTGAAAGTGAAAGTACTGGAAGAACTTCATGCCAAGGTCTTTGCCAACTTTGTTGCTACATTATCTGATTACATCGGAATTATGTTGTCCATTTTCACTGATGCATAAAATTTACAATTGTAATTGCGTACTTTTTCCGTATATCGCTATCAACGAAAATAATACTTTAAACAAAAAGGATAAAGATGTTCTAGTTTAACATTCAAAGACTTAACCCTATTGAGAATATTACGGATATCTAAAATAAGACGGCTATGTAAAATCGTGCCCGTACGTTCTTTGCGAAAATATTTGTATTTGAATGATGGCATCCCCTTGAAAGTCAACAACCTATGTTATCTATAAAAAATACTTACATGAGATTTTTGCATTGTTTTTCCAGAATGACAATAGAGAGTCCAAAGAGCACTTTTAAAAAGCACTACCCCCAAAGCAAACTGCTTTAGGGGGTGCCGAATGGCATATCCTTACAAATTCCTATAGGCATATTGTTGTTCAATTTCTCAAGATCATAAAATTTAACCCGGGTTGCCAGGATACACACACACATAAAACACACACACATACATACACACACACACACACACAGACATTTTAGGGCTACGGTGATTCAATAATGATAACAATAATGATAATATTAATAATAATGATAATAATTATTATAACAATAATAATAATAATAACAATAATAATAACAATGTGTGTATGTATGTGATTTTTTCAATTACATGAATTTTTTTACGTTTCACACAGATACGTATTTTTCAGACGAATCATGTATTTATATTTCTTTTTTCCTTAAATAACAGTATTCTTGCATCATTATGCAATATCTTTTGACAGTTTTTTTAAAATTTCCATCGTAGTGTACGTACAAAAATACACACACGCGCATGCACACGCACACACAAATATATATATGTTTGTGCGTATGCGTGTATCAGCTTAAGTTAGCTAAGTAATGTTTTTTTGGACAAGTTCTATGGTAAATCCTCTTCTTCAGTCTCTTGAAATCATTCAAGATTCCCACATTACTTTCTACTGTTTATACCAAATTTGTAGTTGTATATAACCACCTGTTCATCACAATATTCATAAAATCTGTTCTTGACAGAACTTCATTTTAGAATACACCATTTCATTTGGAAGACTATTCCGTATCCACACAATGCGGACATCGGAAGTACAATTTTGTATATCCAGCCCATTTCTTTGTTGGTACATTTTCTTGTTCTTCTTCTTGGTCCTTGTGTATTTCCTTCCCATTTTTTGACGAAGCCACCAACCCTCTTTTCAAAGTTTCCTTCCATGATCTTATATACTTCTATCACGTCTCCTATTACTCCTCTGTAGCTAAGTTTTGGTATCTCCAGTTTGCGGAGGCGCTCTTGGTATGTCCAGTTTGCCATTTCAGGTTGTTGTCTCCTTGCTCTCCTATGAAAATATTCTTTACAGGGTCTAAACTGAACTTGCACACTCTAGCTAGGTTCGAACTATGAATGCGTACAGGCGCACAACTATGTCCTCATTCAGGTTCAGGAATATCAACCTTTCTTTTACTTTTTTACACATGGTTGTCAGACCTTAGTTACATTGTCTGTAATCGCTTTTATATCTTTTTCTTCTTTCACCATTTTCGGTCTCTTTCTGAAAAGCGAGTAATGAAGTTTCAACGTTACATTATCCAATATGTGTTACTTTATTTTGCTACAGATGAACTTTCAAAAGCCACGGTTTGATCTGATGCTATATATATTTGTCTATATCTCTCCGTAATGTATTGTATTCTCCTTATTCTCAATCAAGTTTTAAAAAATCCGAGCATCATCAGTGTATAAGTATACAATATATTCCACGATAACCGCCAGTTCATCAGTAAATACTACAAATGACTGAGGCCTGATCACTTTGTTATTTTGTACCATTTCGATCGCTGATCATTTATTGCTACATGCTGGAGCCTCACTCTTAGATATTGACAAGTCCATTCAATAATCATCTTTTCGATTCCATTTGGTTCTAATCCACATATACATACATGGCAACAGAGTTTCAACGCTGTGAAAAGTGGCAGATGATAATGCCTGATGTGAATTTAGGTTTTATGATGCTCCACAAGGAATAATAAATTCGTGGTATGTTGGTCTAGAAGGAAATTAATTATGAAAAAAATCGCTTGGGTGTACTTATTTATGAGCGACACTGTATAAGAGAGCGAAATTACTCCGACAGACTTGAATCTATTTTAACATTCTTGTATAGATCCAAACTGAACTTGAACCTGATATTCTTGATTTTTACACGGAATCTTTCCAACTTCTGTGAGAACTAAAGTTGTATAAGGATATTGAAATGAACTTTTTTAACTGAATCAAATACTTGTTGTGCTCCTTATTTATATATGTATATGTGTGTGCGAGTGTGTGTGTGTGTGTATGTGTGTGTGTATGTGTGTGTGTGAATATTAAATCCAAATTGGTTCCCTATCTATCTATCCATCCATTTATCTATCTATCTATCAATCTATCTATCTATCTATCTATCTATCTATCTATCTATCTATCTATCTATCTATATATATATATATATATATATCTGGAAAGAGAGAGAGAGAGGGAGAGGAATATTCTGCATTATCCATCAGATTTAATTGTTCTTGAAACTAACGATTTTAACCATTATCACAATGCCTGAGGACGACCATTAGGAATTATCTTACTTTTCTTCAAAGTATAAAAGTGAGATAGTTGATTTTATATTTTATCTATTTACTTATAACGATATTATTTATAAAGTTCATTTGAGGATTTTTGTGAGGCAACTTCTACTTAAATTTTTAAACTCTATTTTCGGAAAAACTTTTATGAAATTATTTTAATATATTATAAAAGTTTTAAGATACGTAGGAAATAAACTGAAAATAAGGAGATAAAAAGTACAGAAAAAATGGTTAAACTGTAGTAAAGGTTGCATTTTTCAAAATATTTTACCGAGAGAGGAGATAATTCTGATGATTCCACAAGAATAATTATAACGAAATCATTAGTTCTAAAAAAAAATTTAGTCTGATTTGATAATACACAAATTCGTTATTCAAATGAAAATGGACTTTTTGCTTCCATAATTACAAAGACAACACACATTGCCGGTTGCTGAAGAGAACGTGACGCACGAAATGTTGACATTCACAAGGTACATATCTTTATATATATATATATATATATATATATATATATATATATATATATATTGGAAACCGTCAATTAAAACTGCCATCCGAATTGTCAACATAGGTTTATTTCAGATCTTTCTGTTCTGGTCGGCTGGTTGGGTATATGTATACCATTAGTACCAACAGAACCAATGGAGATACTTGAATGAACACTTCAACATCCATTCCTGATTATGTCAAAGGAAAACGGTATATGCATTGTCATCACTGGCTATCCGCGTGTTCCCATAAATGGATCATCTATTCACGGTTTTAATAATCTGCAGTTCAATCTGAAATAATTCAATGGGGATTATTTTGAGAGTTTTGCAATGGACTGAAAAACACTGTATCAATGGAGATACACAGTGCAGTAAAAACAAAACTTGAAACTTTTTGAAAAGTCTAAGAAATCATAAATGCTTCAAAATTCTATTTGGGGCACTAATCCATTTATGTAAACAATGTAAGGCAATATATTGACAACATTAGACCTACCATGCACTAAATGTTTTTCGAATTCATTGCGCAGTAAACTAATCTAACAATTTATTTATCTATCAGTAGATGCTATCATTTATATTTTACATTTTAACTTCTTCTGAAAATGTTGCTTTTCATCAGACCGGTTGAAATGATTGAAAAAGAGAAATATTAAGGTGAATTTAAATTGTAGCATAAAAGGGAACAAAATTGTTTATAATCATTGCACTGTACTTTTGAAAATTTTATGTTTTCCGTTAATTAACTGTATATTTTTCATAGCACAATCGTCTTTTTTAGAATGCTTTCATGTAAGTTGCTACTAATGTCTTCAGTTCATTTCATAGGGGAAAAGAAATTATTAACAAATGAAAAAAATCCTCTCACAACCATATTTAATTTTCTTTTGGGCACTTCTGTTGCTTGATCTGAAATTGTCGACAAATCTTAATTTCACTTTTGCTTTGCGGCTGCCATATTGAACATTTCAATTTCTTCATTAATCGGGACCAAAAAAGTTGTCTCCCTTTGATGTCAGACATTAAAGCGGGCTTTTCATCTTTCGACAGATTTTAATTTGTGCGGACTTCATTGATTTAAGGACTGGCGACAAACCAATCGAAAAGGCCACATCACAGGTCTACCCGTCGCCCTCACAGCAGAGATTAGAGGTTTGATAAAAGGAACCTCATACTGCTCACCGACCACAGAATCGATGCCACTGAGAAAACATGTTCCCAGCTGCGAAGCAAACACGACATTATGTATGGAATTAAATGGTGTGGCGCCCCTCATACACAGTGGCAACTTAGGTGTCTGTCTCTTCTTTCTCAAACTATCCTTTGATGTTTTGGAGACTACAGATATTACGCATTATTGTCTTTTTTTCTTTTATGTATCCTTCGTCTTGCTGTTCCTTATCACTACACGACGTTGTTTAGCAAGATCGAGAAAGTGAAATAGCGTCTGATGAGACTTGAATTAAAGTTGCTTTAAAAAAAAAATCTCAAACAATGCATAGCTGATTTGGCTACTTAAGCCTATGGCTAAAAGGACTACAAATCCTCAGTTACATTAACACTTCTCTCCTCCAGATCTTTACACCATATAGTTTGTTTAGCAACAGCAGAGAGAATCATACGATAATTCAAGTCTGGGATGAAGATTCCCATTATAAATTTTTGGTCACTCTTTTTTTAAAATCATATTATTGTTAATTTTTAATCACCACGTTCCAGGCAAAATACGTTGCGAGTGTCTGAGTAATGTCTCTGAATTTACGTGCAAGCCTTTGTCAAAACTAACAGTAGATGTAACAGCAATTCACTTCGGGTAATTTTTATTTCGTGTTCGACATTATCGTTATCGATAAACATGTTTCGTGTTTTCCTCTTTTTTTTGCAATCTCCCAGGCAACTTAAGTATTCATGCCTCCCCGTTTTTTTTCTCTTCTCGGCAAAGAACTACTCTCAGTACTTTTTGCAATCTTTAGGGGGGATTTATTTTTTTCTTTCATTAAGAGAATTATTCAACGACCAGAATAAATGCTAATCCGTAGTTGCAATGTCTGGAGAGTACTTTGGATTAGTTGAAAAAAACCTGAGTTGAGCTGTGAAAATGTTTGCCTGTTCACTAAAGAAACAAGCTGTCTAACATTGTCCTTACGGAGAAGTAAAAACGCAGTTGGATCACAAATAGCCAAGCCAACCAGTAAACTGAGCAACACATTCTTCTTTCTTTGCGTATTTGTGTCAAATATAGTGCTTTTTTTTTTTAGATAATTTAGATACAAAATCTACTTCGTGAAGATAACTTTAAATAAAGTATCTATTTTTTTTAGATCATTTGAGATTATTTTTTCTTAGATATTTAGTTATAGCACATATGCAGGCGGCGGTGATTCATCTATGATGAGGTATGAAAATGTTACTATTAACCTTAAAAACTGTCAACCATAACTTTCAACGTGGTTACCCTGCTTTTTTTCAGTTTTTAAGTGATTCTGACTAGCTAGCATGTGTCAAGCATACAGGTCGCAACAATGGAGCTATAGGGTTTGTGAATAAACATCTAATCCTCATTGTGTCTAGAAAAAAAACTTTTTTGTTTAAGCCCCCCCCCTTAAATTGTTTGTGGGGGTTCAATTCACAAGGTAATTTTCGTTGAATTGGTCCTCAATTCGTGTCCAGCAGCATCAACCCCCGTATTTTTAATTCCACCTTTTTAGTGATCATCACCCAACAATAGGGAAGAGGAATAACTGATACATTGATTATTACTTTTTCAACGTTTTTTAATGAATTACCCCCCCCCCACAAGCCATATTACCAAACTAAATTGGTCACACGACAGTTTCTATTGAGTGACTAACCAGACATGGTAATATGTATATCCCAAAGTAATCTCTTGATTTGATCGCTATTGGGCCCAGCTGGTTTATCCAACCGTGAAGCATCGTTCAATGATGAAACAACAACAGTAAACTTTGTAAACCACTTTTGACACATTCAGTTTTTCACAGTACCTTCTTCATAATTTTCAAAAATCAGTGTTGGCGTTTGAATCGAATGTATACATACCTAAAACTTTTATGTTACTATCTTCTCATATTCAGTTTTGATATCAATGATACGTAACTTTGACAAAAATATTTTTGAGATGCATGCTCACATGATAGGTGTTGAAAAACAATCAAACAGGTAGGTGAATCGAAATGTTTATAATATCATCTATGACCTAAAGTAAAAATCGTTGGCACACAAGCACATGCATCATTGGAAATAATTTAAAAACAAATTTTTGGGAGGAATTATTATTATTATTATTATTATTATCATTATTATTATTATTATTATTATTTGGAATCTCACACCAGTTGCCCAGTGGTAACCGCTGGAGTTTGAGTGACAGCAAGTCTCCTCAAGTTTCCAGCCCTCCTCTCCTAGTACTAGCAGGTCGCAGTAATTCTGCGATTTACAGTTTCACACCAGTTGCCCAGTGGTTATCGCTGAGGGCTGAGTGACAATAAGTCTCCTCGGGTCTTCAGCTAACGTCTCCTCCCTCTTTTGCATATCATGACAGAGCTACAATTCGTTGCAGTACTTATATCTCTAGCACCTTCCTCAGTACCCGTGCAGTTCCCAGTAGTGCTGTGGTCTGTACGGTCTCTATCCTCCCCCTAATCCCGATCTCCTCCAGTCTCTCCCTCAGCGTTCTGGGGACAGTTCCTAGTGCTCCCACTATGACTGGTACTATTATTATTATTATTATTATCACTAGTTACCTGGTGGTAACAGCTGAAGGCTGAGTGATAACAGCTGGAGGCTGAGTGACAGCAAGTCTCCTCAGATCTCCAGCCTTCCTCTCTACACTTTCACATTCCACTCCAGCACTGTGGTTTACAGTTTCACACCGGTTGGGTTGTACGGTACTTATTGCCGAAAGCTGAGTGACAGTAAGTCACTTCAGGTCCACAGCCCTCTTCTCATAACTCCGTCACCTATCACAGCAGTGCTGTGGTTCGTATATCCACCACCATTTGTTTATTATTATTATTATTATTATTATTATTATTATTATTATTATTATTATTATTATTATTATTATTATAATAATCATTATTATTATGATGATGATGATGATGATGATGATGATGATGATCTAAATGCGTATCAGATATTGACCATTTGAAATAGATTATTGTATGAAATATAGGCTTAGTCTATGGGGCCAAGCCGTGAAATCATATATTATTATACGAATAAGTTCACTGCTGGCCAAAGGCCTTTACTGTCACTTTACACTCAAGTACATTTTTGTTTTCAATTCTGTTTATATTGACCGAGCGTATTAAGCAAAGATGCATTTTTTCCAGTATTATTCTTTTTTTATCGTGTCACTATCACGTCTCGCTCTATTCCTTTATTTCAATCCATTGTGTTTTACATTGATATGATTATAAGGAGAAGACGTGATACTGACGCGTGCAAAAGAAAAAAACGATTCAAAGACAATAAATGTTCGATTTGTTGGCATTTTGTTCAACTCCTAGAGAGTTGACTTTTTTTTTTATATCGTATTTAGTCAGACATTGGAAAGATGGGAAAGAAAAAGTAATTCTGTGACGTCATGTCGTGTAAACTTATTTTTTAACAGTTCCTTTTATTTTTTTATTTTCACTTTTTTTCTTATCTTTCTTCTCTACTTTTCTCGGCCCTAACCACCCATAGTAGAAACTTGAAACTTGAAACGTGAAGGGAAAAAAATTGAAAAACATGGCTTGGTGGCTGGAATAGTTGCTTTAAATTTGAATTAGACCCTGAAGCATCCAGGCTTGTACTTGACTGAAAAAAATGTGAAGAAACTGAAATAATTAGTCAAAATGTGGTGAGTTTATTGATAGACATATGAAAAATATTATCGTCACACTAGTGTTATCTGGTCAGAGCAATAAGATTTGATGAGGACTTTAATGATAGCTAGAATATTTTCTCTCTATGTGGACCTTTGGAGATTTATCCATTAACCGGAAATCTCGTAATTTCTCGTAACAGTTATAGTTTCAGTACTGAATACATACCTCTAGTATAAGAAGCTTTGCTTTGGTTCAGCTGTAGGAGTTCAACATTATTACCTTTTGAGTTCATGTTTCTTTAAAAATCTCAGAGAGTAGTACTTGGGATATATATATATATATATATATATATATATATATATATATATATATATATATATATATATATGTATTATAACGTGAGTTCTCTTTACGTATTCTTTGTTAATATGTTCACTTCATTTTTACCGTTATTAACATTGCATTGAAGCACATGCATATATTTGAATTAATTGATTGTGGTAATAGAGCACCTGACATCTGGAAGCCTTTATCAAAGTATATGTCACTAACAAGAAAAGAGTATTTTTTCTTTGAAACATTGAGATATTGGCAACGTAGCAGGAAAGAGATGATTTTGGTGTTTTTGTGACAGGGAGTAAAAAAAATCTCTTTATATCAGTCGAATGTCTCGTATCATTATTTTTCAACATCTCTCTATTTTATTTAAAACACGCAAGAAAACATTGTCTCGATGAAGGCTGGAAAATAAAAATGCCGTGATAATCAAAATGCTCTTATTTTTTACCATTTTTAGATACACAAATGAGACAAACACCATAGTGGCACACAGTGAGTTCAGGGTAAAACACCCATCAGTATAAAGAATATAACTTCACGTTCATACAAGATATAGCTCCTGTGAAAACTATACGTCATATACAAAGGTTAACGGTTGAAGATCGGTATAATGAGTAAAAAGATTCTGTTACACCAGTTCTTCACTGATAGAGGTCTATCTGCTCGAAAAAAGTGACCCCTCAAAATCATGGCCTTTCTTATTGCTCGAACACCAACTCATTTCACCGTGAAGATGTACATATCTATCATGTTGGTGAACAAATTACTTTTTTTTTTGTTATTTTATATTCTGAAGCCTATTTCTTGAGTAAACTATCATTCGACTATGTTCATGGAATATACCATTTTAAATTGTGAATCTCGACCTGATTATCGAAGCTGGCCGTACAGCTCATCACTGGTTCCAAGTAATTCAAAACGGAGAAGATAGAGTTGAAAACATGGACATTCTTTTTTGTTGACAACATCCAATTAAGGGCCACATATAAAAAAAAAAAAACTTGATAAGTTGCAGAGGAATTAAACGTTTGCCATTCAAAAGTTGTCCGACATTAGCATCGATTTGGAAAAGCTAACAATCTTGACATGTGACGCAAAGGACCCTAAATGAAAAGCAAGAATGCTCTTATACCTCGCGGATGAACCAGCCAAATTTGAACCAACTAGGCTACGGATCTCTATTCTTCCTAGTTTACTCACCAGACCCGTCTCCGACCGACTTCCATTTTTTTTACTGCTCTCTACAAGGGAGCATTTTCAATAAGCAGGCAAAACTCGAAATGCCTTCAAAAAATTCATTGGTTCATGGACCCTGGATTTCTATGCTTTCAAAATTAATTGACTTGTTTGTAATTGGCAAAAATGTGTACGTTCTAAAGATTCTCCTTTAGATAAATCAAAAAACTTCGATTCAGAAGTATGCTACTTTAAAGTTAAGTTGGAGACTGCAATTATTTTTGCAACAACCTACCATTTCAACATTCAAGCTATTCCTCGCCTCGATATTTACTAGCTTAATTTGGAACAAAGTCCATTTAGAGAGAGAATGAAGAATGTGAAAATTGAGTTCGGCCTATTTTTGGAAGGGCAAGGGTCTGCCTGACTAGAAATGCAACCTTTTTACTTGTACGCAAAAAAAAAAAAAAGAAAAAAAGGCCTATGGCACCGGGGAGCCGCACGTAAGTATTTAAGCTTCGTAGCATGCAGGCCACTAGTACTTTGTGATATTGTCGAACGCGAACGCTTACTCAGGAGTTGACTTTATATCCCCCTCGTAACAACAATGACGACTACCTCAGACTTAAAACCCTTCAAAGTTACCGATGATGTGGAAAATATGCATATAACCCTACTTTAACTCAACTAGAAAATTTCTGGAGAAAAGAAATTCACTTAATCTTTACAATCGTCTCGGATATATTTTTACTTATGTAGATTTTTATTCCATTTATCTAGTAGAATATCATTATACTACATTAATTAGTCTCCTCCCATAGCCAAATTCAAAGATTTTTTTCAGTCAAAGGAAAAACTGTTTTCACAGGAGGTGAAATATTTCTAAAAACTTATAAGCCAAGTCATTTTAGTTTCATTCAGAGGGGAGTTTGACCCTGAAACAGTCAACTTTTTTCACTAAATCATTGACATTATGGTTTAATGGCAGGTTTGACGAGAGATAGCAGGTGGGAAAATTGTGATACGCCAACAGTCCAATTTGTGATTGTCAGCCTACATGAAAAGATAACATTCAAAATCTCGGCGTTCTACCTGTGCTTGAACACCGACCTTTGGCACCAGCGAGAAGAACGTTTGTCTCTTTGTAGTAAGGCAACTTCTTTCCAATATTTACTAAAGGTTTTTACAGCTCTGGATCGAAGTGGTACATAGAAAGGTTGGGATGATGAGTAAGGAGATTGTCTTACGCTACTTCAATGTTTTTAGGGTGCAGCCTGACTAGAGCCAGCATCCGGAGTCCCGGCCGTTCATGTGATCTATGACACTGGTTGGAAACATATTTCACTCACGAGCTAGACCATGGCAAAATTATTACTTACGTCAAAACTAAGAAAAATAACATCGTATGTTTAATACCTTCGACGTTGAATATAGAATTTTTGACAGCATTCGGCCACGTTTACTTCTGTAATAAAAGTATGTATTAAAAAAAATATTTGTTTCCTGATAATATTTCAAGTTAATCCCAATTAAAACGTCCAAAATGGAAGTGAATAATTATTGCATCAAAAATAAAAAGGAAAAATACCATCGTAAACGCAATGTAATCCATCGATCATCAATAAATGTCATGCAACAGTTGAGCCAGAGGTGGAAGTTTGAACTCCTTATAAAGTTAAAATAAAGGTTTATTGCTTTATTTAACTCCTATTTTTTTTAGTGACGGTTTCAATTTACAATATACTTTTATGCTAAATTGGTCCCGATTGTTTTCGAAACTGCAGAGTTTTCAAAACTCGATAACTGTCGTGAGAAGTAAGTTATACATTGATCACACTTGTTACCAACTTTTAATTGATCATCCCTTATATTGTCTTAGAATTGACCACCCCGAATAGCATACTTCTAAAAGATGTTGGTTGGATGATGGTTTTCACCGAGTGATCAACCAGACTTCTGATTAGATTATGTCTGATTAGGCTCAACTTTTATGAGTTTAAATGCAGTTAGATACAGAAAAAAACCTTGTGCATTGTCCCATGTATGGTCTTGCCTGTTGTTCGTTCATGTTCCATCTTAACAGAAATCTGTGTTGGTTAAATTAAAAGTACAAGAAGTCAGTGTGCTAAAGATATTCGTGCAAGAACGTTGAGTTGGTGCGAAATTTTCCAACGCCATCTTTTGTCCAATGTTAAGGAAATCTTGGAATCTGAATTTTATTCAGCTCTTTATTGCTTGGTCGATTGTGGCACGGTTAGATGTTATTGACCCAATTTTTCGATTCTGAAGGTCTCTCTCAAATTAGTAGAAAAAAATAAAAACAATGCAATTGGCATCTCTAGACTTCAAAACATGAAAGATTTCAAAAAAGGATATCTGAATATTGTTGATACTCGACTGAAAAAAACAACAAAACACACACACACACACACACACACACACACACACACACACAAAAACAGAAACAAAAAAACAAAACATCTGAATTGGCAATCCCAGCAACCGTTGGACTTCCTTTACAAGCGTCGGGGCAAATTAACAAGCTCAGAAAATGATTTTCATTTTGACTCACAAAACCGGACATTAGTCAGCGTTTAAACACTTGTCTTTCGCTTTTTGCTTTGACACAAAAACTCATCTGAGGACAAAATAGTCTCTGGCAATTAGGAATTAATTAATCTTGAGGATCTAAAAGGGGGAAATAGTAACAATATCAAGAATTGGCTTCCCAATCTCATCAAAATCTACTGTGAGACAATTTCCATTTTGAATAGCTGGAGCCTAGACTATTACTATGTGACACCACAGTGAGCAATTGGCTTATTTGAATGACACATTGTAACAGAAAAGACCTTTATCAGAGCAAGGAACTCGAGCATTGATTTTTGTACCTAACAGTACCTGTTATCGTGTTAATACGATCAGAAATAGCATTCAAAGTCTCACCCCCAAAAAATCTAGGGTGAGAAAAATTTCATTATTAATTGCTGGAGTATAGAAAAGCGGTTACTATGAGATGCTACGGTGAGCAATTGACTCGTTTGATGGACGCATTGGAACAGAAAAGACCTTTATCCGAGCAAAGAAGGCGGCCGCTGATTTTAATGCCTGACAATGCCCGTCTTGGTGTTGTAAAGGTGATGTAGCGAACTGTCATGAAGGTGGTTTAGGAAGCTCCTCCACAGACGTTGTTTTGTCCTGACCTGTCACCAACAGACTCATACTTGCTTCTATCTATGCAGAATTATCTATTCTGGTCACGGGTTGTAACAAAACCAAGATATCTAAAATTTTCTCGAAGAATTCATCGAATCAAAACCAAAATTGCTCTTTTATACTTCAATACACTATTTAGCTCGAAAGCGGCGTAAGGTGATAGACAGCTAGGTAAAGTACTTTGTTGACAGGATACTGATTCAATGAATTTATATGAATAAAGATTTTGTCAAAAATTTCTGGAAACTTGTATCAGTCTTACAGCTCAAGGTAGGGAAGACGCTGTCTGTCGACCCAGCAACATTCGCAAAGCCGAGGACGAAGTTTATTCAAGAGTGAAAATTTTATCAAGAGTATGACTTCAAGAATAAATCAAAACAGTACTGTTCAGTCACTCGATAGTAACCAGCACGTGACCAACACCTTTAGGCGGCATGCCTGGTGGGGATGATCAATTACAGATTGATCAGTTGATGAATTATTTCACACCTTTTGTTGAGTGATCACGAAAAGATAAAAAAAAATTCTGAAAAAACTAGCGTAAACTTAGCCAGACACAAGTAAAAAGATCGATTTAGCCAAAAATTACACAGTAAAATATGACTCCACTTGAACCTATTTTAGAGTTGAATTTTCATGAAAAAAAGAGTATTTCCTAATCAAAATAGAGTAAGTATTAGTTTTTCCAGCCTTCTAGCTCTATTGATACGGTCTGTACGTGCGACACATACGTATATAGCCAGCCAGACCAACTCATAATCGGAGGAAACCTGTGTTGATGTTAAATATGGTGACACTTTTTAATTACGAATGGTCACGATACTGGAGAAAGATACCACTTTTCCGAAACATTGGCCCTCACGCTTGACTTGAATTTAGACACAAAGGCCTCACAAAGCAATATTTAAAAAAATCTCACGATGATAAAAAAACACCTTTTCTATCACACATGTAAAAAACTAGCCGTTACTAAATTCACTCATGTATATAATTTGAAAGACGTGTAGGTATAAATATTCAAATCTTAGTTTGCTTATTTTCCTGGTGTCAGGTTCAATGCATATTCCTCCATTTTTAATAAATGTTTCCAATATTCTTTTGATGCATTGTAAGTTATAAGAGAAAAAACGGAACTCCTAAAATCAAACAGCTTGAAAACATCAAGTGCATAAATAAATATCTATATATCTATATAGATGTATGCATATTTAGGACGATAGAAATTATGTTTCCATTAAAATATAAGCTTTACAGTACAGTTCAGCATTATAAATCAGTTGGGTGCAATATGTTTTTTATTCTTTATAAGCGACTGTCTGCCAATATGCCTCAGGTCAAAAATGATTAGAATCATATGCAAATATATGATAATTTAATGCTCTTTCTATCTATCTATCTGTCAGTCGCAGTTAATGTTTGAAAACCTGGGACTTTTGTGCTAATACCTCCTTCCACCTTTATTATCATACATTCTAATTTGCCTGTTATCAGTGGTGGGTACAGCTGAACTGGTAAACTGCTAAAGATTTAGCAGAAAGAAACCGCTAACCGGTAACTTTTATAATATGAATTCAGATTCAGTTCGTCTTTTTTCTTTTTTTTTTCTTTTTTTTGCTTCTATCTCTTTGAAAGAGATAAAACATGTCCGGAAAGTTTAAGAATTAACACTGAATTGAGCTACAATGATATACTTTGTACCATAAAAAGTATGACAACTCAGATATAACACCTGTATATATATATATATATATATATATATATATATATATATATATATATATATATATATATATGATTAATGATTGTGTCATCCACAGACTGCTGTTTTGTTGTATTACATTGTGCTTATAGACGCAATACACCTACCAGTACCTCTAGGTAAGATCCAAACATTCACTTTGGACCCAGAGGCAGATACTCTAACCCTGCCCGACGCAGCACTGGGAGGTCGGTAGGATAGAATTAAGCGATATATTTACTTACACGTAATTCCTCATCTACCAGAGCGTCCAATTTCAGATTTAGAAGAGCATTGCAAAGTTGTAATTGTAATTGCAATATATTCATTTAACTTCCCTTATGGTATCGCCTCTGATACATTTCTATAACAGATCATACTCAGACCGCGAACATGTGCGACAGGGCAGCTGATGGCGATCCGGAGGAAGACTTCATAATGTTTTGAAAAGTGAAAAGAGTTTTGTAATGTTTTGAAAAGTAAAAGAGATACTGGGAGGATGTGTGAAATTCCAAAAGTACACTGACAGGGTTTACATCACCATTTCCCCGGGTCGGTTTTTTCTCTGTTGATAATAAATGTTTAAATACATTTTGGACGGACGTCAAGAATGATATGAAACGTTACTGACAGACAATATGGATATTGTATAGATAATCTTAATGGATGATGATAAGTCTTGACCCATGAGTTTGATTCTTAATTCGCTAATCTGATTTATTCATATATTTCAAATACCTCGTTCAGCTTTTTTTTTTTCTGTCTACGTAATTGGTATTTGGGAAGGGGCGATCAAGAATAAATCGACCCGAAAAATAATCACTGGGAGAGAAATTGATTTTGATATATTTTTTCTTTAGTTTAATATCATGAAGAAGTTTTCTGCGTATAAGTTTTTAAAGACTTTTATTGGTCCCATTTCACGGAGCAAAAAAAAAGGAAAAAAAAAAGGAAAAAACGAGAGAAATATTAGGGTTTCCTGATCTTTCTTTATGACCGAGTGTAATTTTGTTTTGCTTTTGATTTATTACTATTTACTTCATAATTCATGCATATTCCTGACAGTATACAGAATGTATGTATGTATGTATGTATGTATGTATGTATGTATCTATCTATCTATCTATCTATCTATCTATCTATCTATCTATCTATCTATCTCCCCCTCTCCCCTTCTTTATATATATAAATATATATAAATAGTAGATTGTGGATTCACTACACAAAGTAGCTCATGTTTCAGCCCTCTTTGGGCTTCATCAGATTCGCCTGATGAGGCCCAAAGAGGGCTGAAACATGAGCTAGTTTGTGCAACGAATCCATAATCTACTATTTATTTTCCAGCTTTACTCTAAAACAACTCAACTCCATGAGTAAAATGATGTAAGTATCGAGCACTCTATGAAATAGATCCATTACATTTCAGAAGTGGCTTTATATTATTGATATATTATTATATCATGTTATACTGCAAGCCTGATTTGTACCACATATACTGTGTGTGTCTATATATATATATATATATATATATATATATATATATATATATATATATCATATATATATATATATATATATATATGTATGTCTGTATGTATGTATATATATATATATATATATATATATATATATATATATAGTATGGTTTTAATTAGAGCTAACTTTGAGTGGACTTTATTGCTGTACAAATCTATGCAGGTAAATTTAAGCTGAAATAATGCACAGAATTATAATAAGACCCTGAACAATGAGATATCATAGAATTTATTTAAAACGCTGATGGAAACTGGCTGGTCATGTTGCAAAAATGGCAGACAACTGCTGTACATCATAATTCATAATGCTGATCCCGAGAGAACCTATGCGAAAATGTAGCCAGCAAAAACAGGATTGCGTAACGAACTAGACAAGTTAAGACAGCATTGGCTCAGCAACGCAAGTGGGTTCTGGCGAATCTTACGAAATGTCTATGTCCATCGACGGACGCTAAAAGGCTGATAATGAAAAAAAAAAAAAACAACTGTTTAAATAACTGTTTTATTCATCCACATTTTCTTAGTTCTCTCACTCCCTCTCGCTACTCTACTCTCTTATCAATATACACTATGGGTGTCCGAACCACTCCCTTTGGTATTTCTTTATTGTATTAAACTTCTTATATTTCATAATAAGACTGCGACGTTAGTACAGGCACGTGAAACTGCTTCAAGGTGGATCTTCAATTCTCCTCATGAAAACCCACCATCAGCAAAATTAAATATTCAATCATTTATCTGCCTTTACCGATATCAATCTTGATGATTGCACTGAGCAACTCCTTTTTACTCACTGTTTCTGGGTAATGAGTGTTATCTCGTCTAATGCGTCTACTAAGTATGAAAACTGTCAATTATTCACTTGAAATTTTGATTTTACGGCTGATAATTTGAAATCTACGAATTTTCAATTGGACAACAACCACATTTTCGCATATTCATTACAATGAAGTGAAGAAAGCAATTACATATAGATATGACAAGGCTGATGACGTAAGAGATGTTTCAGAGGATTAACTGATATTTTCTATATTCCCTAAACAAAAAATAAAACAAAAATCTGAAAATAACACTCACTACCCACAATTCCAACAAAGGCCATGTACAACAAAAATGTTGGAAATAAATGCACAATGATCAGAATCGAAAACGCAAAGCTGGATAAAGTAGACCACTACATTTTCGTAGGACAACAAGTCTCCTTGAAATATTGAAAAATCAAGCGAAGCATCATTCCAGATGGCAGTCCTTCGGTAGAGCATGCTCAACCTTCAAGAACAAGAGAGCCCCATTGGTTCTAAAAAGAAGAGATACAATGCATCCTTTGAATTGTCCTTTATGGAGATGAAACATGGAATTTAACCAAGGGACTGACCCGCAAATAGAGAACCATACAACGTGCAAACAAGAGAGTCATGTTTAACATATCATGAAAAGACCTCAAGACAGCACAATATATTAGGAAAGAAACAGGGGCGTGAATATATCATAGGAACCATTAAGAAACTCAAATGGTATTTGGCTGGTCATGTTGCTACAATGGCAGACGACACGGCCCAAAACATGGATCCCCTGAGATCAAATACGCAAGGCCGGCAGAATATGAGACGGCAAAACGAACTGGATAGCTTCATAAAATATTGTCTTTGCAACGCCCACGATAGAAAAGCCGGACAAATCCGAGGGAAATACTGATGATGATGATGATTATGATGATGATCCACGAACGAAAACTCTGCTGCGCATTATACATTACTAATGTTCTCAGTGCATCTCACTACAATCCATGAAAATATTCTTGAAAATGATGGAAATTAGTGACATTTTGGGAGTTCTGTAAATACTACGAGAGCTTCTTAATCTACTATAATCAGGAAAAAATGTGATCGATTAGAAGTACTCGAAAATATGAGGATATGAAGAACTATGGACTTGGCATTTTTAGATAATCAGATAAAAAATGGAATGAAGTATATTTCTTTTGGATGTATATGATTTTATTTCTAACACCTATTTGCAACATCCGTGCACCATTAACAGAAAATCAATTCTTCAATATATAATTATAGGATACTTTGAATTTTTATTATCATTATTATTATTATTATTATTATTATTATTATTATTATTATTATTATTATTGAATTATTATTATCATTATTATTCTTGAATTATTATTATCATTATTAGTATTGGATCATTATCTTTATTATTATTATTATCATTATTATCATTATTATTATCATCATCAATGTTGTTTTTAATATTGTTGTTGTATCCGATTTTGTAAAATTGATTTTGACTACTTTTGTACTTAGAAATACCATTGAAAATAAGGATGAGGATGTGAAAAAGTAGTCAACATTAATAAAAATTAGGTTACCATGAGTTTTAAATGAATATGAATGATTTTGAGCGGAAGTATATATATATATATATATATATATATATATATATATATATATATATATATATATATATATATATATATATATGTATATATATATGTATATATATATATATATATGCATATATATATATATATATATATATATATATATATATATATATATATATATAAATCAGTTCACTGTTTTATGGGTGTGTCGGATGGTGGTTGGCTTAAGGGGTGTATCCTTTTGATTTGTTTGGGTATGGGTTTGGGTTCGGGTTTGTGCTTTGTCCCTCTGTGTAAATCTCAACTTACTTGTGTAAGTCCCTCTATAACAAGATGTGATGTAAAGAAAGTGGACCAAGTGAAAAAAAAAATACTGCAAACAACGAAAAAAGTTAAGAAAAAAAAAACGAAGCAAAGAATTTTCATGCTAAGTAATATAAATTCGACAGGATAAAAAGTTAAAATAAATCCGAAATAAAATACACAAATACTGTTGTGAATGAAGCGCACGTACATAAAACCAATTTTCAATTACATTATTTGTGAATTAAAAAATAAAAAATGAAACATTAGAGAAACGAGTCCATACAGGGAAGGAAACGAAAGCAGAAATCCAACCCTACGTAAATAAATGAATATATAAATACGTGTACAAATCAATAAGAGACGAGAGAGAAAAGGGACGGTTGAAAAAAAAAAAAAAAAGGACGTTTACATTTTCCCTAAATTAAACATCATAGGAAAAACAACATGTTTATTTATTAAAGCGCGTATTTTCATAATTACGATCTGGCAATTCGCACTAACCAAGCCATTAACTTCTCTTGCATGACTGCCCATAAAATCAATTGCTTCGTTTTCATTTTGACGTTTCAAGAAGGAAAAGGCAAAAAGAGAAACATAGCCACGTCGACTGCAAAGGCAGAACGCAGAAACGAAGGAAAAATGGCGGCCTAGTTACTGTTTTTCTGGTAATAAATCAACTTTTCTCTTTGGGAGGCCATTATTTATTTGTTTATTTCTTGACTTATAATTTTTTTTTCTATCATTACTTCTCTCATTTTGTATTTCATAACTGATGGTTTTCACTGACGACCAAGTGACAGCAAGTTTTGTCGATGTTACTGCATTCTCATTTGTATTTACTTGATTTTAATGATGGTATCATCTGAATTGCTTCCATTGTACTTCGAATTTATAATTATTCTAGTTCTTCTATTCATTTTGTTCTTATACGTCTCAAACTAGCATCAGTGGATTTTGATCGAGATCAAGTGACCCCAAGTCTTTTAAATACTTCAAAACTCACTTCAGAATCCAAGCTGATTGTAGTAATGTATTCTGAGTGGTCTCAATTTCCAGTTCTGTCAATCTCTTTGTAACGCTGTACCGAAGTAGTTTATATATATATATATATATATATATATATATATATATATATATATATATATATATATATATATATATATATATATATATGTATATATATATATATGTAAACGATCGGGAATGAGATAAACTGGGGAGTAAAAATATATGCAGAATTCATTATTCAAACGGAAAATCAATCAATTAGTTTGATATACAAATTTTGGGAAGGATTACCATCGTCAACAGCATGTGCGTACCTTTCACTTGTTGAGACGCTAGGTTTCAACTGGAAACAAATTTAGCCCCTAAGTTTTGGCCTTGAAAAGTAAGATTTGAGTTCATTGGAGGCCATATATATATATATATATATATATATATATATGTAAATTTTTATGATGATAATTAAATAATGGTGTCATCAACAGACAGCTGTTTCGATGTATTACAACTGTTCTGTGTTGCTATATTGTATAACAACTCTTCAGTGTGGCTATAGACTATCCATTATACCATCCGCTCCCCTTGTTCTGGCCTTTTCGTCGGCGGTACCGACGATTGCCTGTCGAATGGGCCGGGGATTGTGGTGTGGTTGGTATCATAGACCGAGTGTGTCGGTGCAATGCGTCAGCCAATGAAGTTATACTGAGGCTGCACATTGCTACGTGCATTTGGAACCTTCTTATTCCCTTTCTCTGGATGGATGGTTCCTATTTTCCCCACGTAAAGGCTTGACCTTATGTCACATTTTTCTGTCGTGGGACTGCAAATAGATACACCATCCAGTACCACAAGGTAGGATCAAAACCTTCACTTCAGACATAGGGGCTGACATCTTATCTCTACCATATATATATATATATAGACATAACTATCGGTTGAAGCTACCCATGTTGTTTGAACACCCGTTGTACTGAATATCCAATTATACGGACTTCATTAACGCTTTCAAATGGTTTGTAAAGAGATTGATTAGGGGAACAATTAAAGAAAGCGTAAAAAGTTACGTTCATCAAAACTTGGAGGAATACAAACATGTTCATTTGGACAATATAAAATTAATGAAGCATCAATGTTTTCATTATATTCAATGTCCAACATGTATGGTAGATAAAAAGGGATAAAATCACCAAATGTTAGCAGCAGTAAACAAGGTTTGTGTCGATACAGGATGGCTCGAAATGAGCTGGCTATTTTGATTCTACAGACCCACTGTTTATTCTAAGTTGTTTTTTTTTTGTTAATGTTTTCATGTAACAGACATTTTGTAGCGAAAGTTTTCGAAATTGCTTATGCCATAACCGACAATTGTTTTTTTTTCTAGTATTGTTAATAGAAAGTGTAGTAATAATTGGTGACACTTTTTAGTGTAATGATTATAAGTACGATAAAAAAAAAGAACAGATACCGAAATCAATGGTCCAAGTATTTGAAGTGGATAATAATGAATAAGATCTACGTCTGTATAAATTCGTGAAACTGGACTTTCGTTCACTGATTATCATCATCATCATCATCATCAGTCTATCTTGCCCCACCCCATATTTACTCGTTCTGTCCCTCCTGAACATTGTTTGTTTTGTTAGCTACAACTGAACCATTTTTATTTTTCAACTGTGGGTTTTTGAATAGCAGAGTGATTAACAGGACGTGGGCTGCCTATAATAATCACACATGTAATAGATCTCTTCCGTCAGTAAAAGTTCTGTTACTTGTAAAGCTCTGACAATCCCTTTCATCTAGATTTTCAATGCATCTCCTTCGATAAAAAGATAAGCAGTGCGTTTACATTAAGCATATAATAGCCCTATTCTCTCAGTTATACTAACATTATTTCTTGGTCGTAATCCAGCTATTTTTCCCCCTTCTTAATAAACGTTTATATTAAGAACTATTAACAATGTCTACATTAAGGTCATTTGCAATGCATTTTTACAGTGAAATCATTAGAAATACATTCGCAGTATACGTGTGATTACTTTACTCTACAGCCGTCAGCAGACACTCTCCCGTAGTATGACTCAGTCGGTAGTGAAACGTTATTGTAAAAGGCAAAGTATCATATTTTTAAGAGACAATCACCAATGGAGTATGTCGACCAGTGACAAAATCCTGGTTTTCATTGCATGCATCAGCTTAGTGATTTTTGTAATTCTCGGGTCAGGTATTTTTTTTTTGTGTAATGATGAGACCAGGACTTTATATCTACGGACCTCCCCATTGCTACGTTGTAAGCCCATCAAAGGGATACTACTTTAACCACTCATTTAACCGCTGAGTGCACTTCGCTCGTACAGAGAATTGAAACTGGGGCCTTTTTCATGTAACGCAGATGTGCTAACCATAACACTACCCGAATGGACGAGACGCCATTGAGTGTGTGAGTATACTGTGAGACCTTTCCAATAACAATGACCGGTTTTGCCAATTCTTCAGATCCTTCAAATCTTTTGACAAAACATTACATTCACTAAAGTGTGTCATCACCCACAAGTCAAGATTTGTCTCCCCAAGACTTCTGTCTCTCGTCAAAGACATATCAGACCGTGGATATCATTAAGGGGAAGGTGACAATGCAGCTGATGCCGATCCTAGAAGCAGACTTTGCTGACTGTTGTAAAAAGTGCAGGTGACTCTGGGATAAGTGAATTGGGTTCCAAGAAGAGTACTTTGAAGTAGACTGAGGCTTTATATATATATATATATATATATATATATATATATATATATATATATATATATATATATATATATAGAATGGATTGATACTCACTGGTCGGACTTCATTCACCTATTCATCACTACATTGTTTTTTTAATGCTGTTATACTTATCTGATTGTTACGTCAAGTAGTCTAAATTGTTGACGAATATGGAGACAATGGACAAAACAACGTTGCCATTGTGTGGGCTTTTCAATCCGAGGGTCTGCCGTTCCCATGGAGACAATTATGACGTCATTTATGGTGTCTCTGTTCCGAGGGTCAGCCGTCCCCATGGAGACAATTATGACGTCATTTATGGTGTCTCAGCAAAAGACAGGAAGCGATTTTATACCTGTCTCCATCTGCCTGACACTTTCCTATTTTAGCTGACAATATATTCAGATTACGTTCCGTTTTTAAGCCTTGTATCACGATTATCATCAGCCCTAATTACTGGGCGCGCAATTCTGTTTTTGATTTCTTTTGCTAAATCCTCTGAACATCAGTGGATGTTCATAATGGCTAGGTGAAGCCATAAAACGATTTTTCTCAAACTTTGGATCATGACCCCTTCGAGTAGGGGAGGGGACAGTCATGTATAAGTTATTGGGGGTCACACAAACATCTAAAGGAATAAATGTCTGAGGGGACGAAATCATAAAAGAGGAATCTCTGGAGGAATAGAGGAACATCCCAATATCAATGTCAAATAATTATCGTGGTAGATGAATACCTGAAACACGCCACGACCGATTTTTGCAACCCATTGGGAGAATTAGAGAAAACTTGAACTACATCTTCATCTGGATGATTCACCGGTCTTTAATGAAGTTTTCTTTAACTTTTATTTGTTTCTGTGTATAGTTATCTATCGGTAGCGACTGACGACTAATTATATCAGGGTTTAAGCACCTATTGCCATTAAATTACGCAGTTGTCGTATCTCTGGAAACTGAAACCTTAATTCTTTTCTCCGTTGTTGCTTAAAGCTTGACAGCCTTTTCTGTCGTTTCTCTGGTGTTGGTTATTTACCATTGTCAGGTTTTGAAACCAAGATTCCGAAAAGGAACAAAATCATTTGCAAATACAATAAGCAAGATACGCAAAAAGCAATAAGATAAACAAATTAGTGAAATTAGACGATGCATATCACAATATTGGATGATAATAAGTCATTACATCTATTTATCTATCTATCCATCGATATATACATGTATAAAATATTCACGATATAATACAGGGTGTAGAACAATGAAGCCTCAGGTAGAGCAAACAGAACCTTCAAGAACCAGAAAATCCTATCAGTCCCAAAAAGAAGAGAATACAACCTATGCATGCTCCCGATAGTCACTGATGGAGCTGAGTCATGGAACCTAATCAAGAGACAAATCTGCAAACTGAGAACCATACAATGCGCACATGTGAGAATCATGCTCAACATCACGTGAAGTGATCAAAAGACAGAAGAGTATATTGCAGACCAAAACAGGAGTCTGAAACATCATGGAAACTATTAGGAAACTCAAATGGAACTGGGTTGGTCATGTTGCAAGAATGGCAGACGACCAATGAACGTCACGACTCACAACATGGATACTCTGAGATCAAATGCGCAACCGAGACTGGTAGAATGTAAGATAGCAAGACAAACTGGACAGGTTCAGAAAATATTGGTCATGCAACGCCCACGATAGAGAGGTGTGGTTGTCTTAAGGAAGGGATATGTCTAAAAACTGACGATAAAAGACTTACAATGGTGATGATAGGAGAATGCTTTGAAATATGAGATTGTCCCATTAAATAAAGGATGGTTGGTAACACTTGATGCAAATGAAAGAATGATCCTACTTTCGTAAGGGTTGGGGGTGTGGCTTATGGAGCACGGTATTAATGGCTAAGGTAAAATGGCACCGGTATGTATTATAGTTTATAATACTCTTTTAAAAAGTAATTAAGTTTTAGAATTCGATACCGGAAATTTTAAAAGTCCTGGAGCTCTATCGAATCTAGCAGTATGAATTTGATCCAATTTCGTCTGAGAAATGTTACTGATACACGATTTTCGGTCGATATTTATGCATGACAAACAATTTACTTCCATTATGTTATTTTCCCGATATTTCAAATTTCTTACTGGGATCATTATTAACGGGGCTATAATTACCAGGGTCATTTTAACTGTTGCTATTTTTACCTGGACCCTTACTACCAAGATTCCTCGCTCGTTGGAGTTCTAGGAAAATTGCAATCGGTGTGATCCTCAATGTTGCAAAATAGGGCGTTACCGTAAATAAATCAGAGAGAGAAACAGAGAGTGGGAATGGGTGTCCGAATGGAAATAATAAGGAGACACTTTGGGAATCAAGAAATACCATTATGGACAGTTAATGCTGAGAAGAGCACTGAAGGAAGAAAAAGAAGAAAAGAATTCTTGTAAATACAAAAGCATTCTATCGAAAAAAATCTGATGCTGCCAATTTTGTTATTGTTCCATATGGAGTAACTAAGTGAACAGGCCATGAGTTTTGTATACGTCATCGTTTTGAGTGTATGAGTCATCGATTCTTGGTGAGGGAATTTTGTTGTGGAAGGAAAACAAAGTCAACTTATATGGACTTTTGCAAAATGAAAATCATGTGAAGAGAGTAGAACTGAAAAAATAAGAATAGAAAAAAGAAGTGTGTCGAAGACTCTCAGCTCAATGGAAAGAGTAGTTTAAATGGCGTGTTCTATATGCAGAGGTAACTTGGATTTTACAGGGTGACATAAAACAAGGGGGAACAGTTTATTTTCTTTCGAATCAATGAACCCTTCCCCTTGATGTAACAGACAGAGAAAAATCGAAATAGACAGAAAACAAAGTCGTCCATAACTTCAAGTGTACATGTCTAGTTTTAATTGATGGAAATTTCCGTCATTCGCAGCTGAGCCTTAGAATGGCAATGACTGAAGTCTCAGTTATCTGCTGTTAATGGGTCAACAGAGAGAAACGAAGTGAAAGAGAGGGATTGCGTGAGAAGTGAGAAAACAGTGATGAAAAAAAAAGAAAGAAAGAAAGAGTGTAAGAGATGACTCGCCTGAAAGTTTTTGATAGTAAGAGAAGAAATAAAGACGGAAAGAAGAACGTACATGATTATATAGCCCGAGAGAAGTGTAAGTTTACGTGTCATAAAATGAACGTGTCTCCAGAATTTCGAGCAGACAATGCAAAACTTTAAGAGAAGATAAATAATGTATGTCGCTGTATTGAGTCGAAAATGTCAGCCAGTAAATAAACATGTAATGGCCTCGTTTCTCTCGGCGTAGAGATACAGTGAAATAGCGCATGCGCACACAAACATAACTCTACAACAATGATACATCAAGAGCAACATACAATTTTATAGGTTTATATATTGTTTTCTTGTTGGTACGTAAACAAAGTAATTTGTTCATATTGAGAAGACGCTCTGTCGTTTGCATGAACGCTGATATAACCTATTTTCACGTGCCAATTTATTCATAAACACACTTGCACTAGTATGAGCTGCTACCAGAAATTCTGAAGATTTTTTGACATAAAGAAAAATCTGAGTTCACATAACAACTGTTTTCAATATTCTCTTACGTAGGAGTCTCCAGTATAAATTGATCTTAGGTTACTGTCCACAAAAGGAAACGGAAAATTTAGGTACTACATTTAGTTCACAGGTGGTGTTCCGATTCTCCGAACTCACCTGCAACGATATTATGTAGACCAACATACAATTTTATAGGTCTCTATAGTGTTCTCATGTTAGTACGTGAATATAGTAATTTGTTCATATTAAGAGACATCCCAGTCGTGTGCGTGAATTTAGGGATAAGCCAATTTTATGCATTGATATATTGATAAATCCACATGCACAAATAATTGCTGCTACCCAAAATCTAGGGTAATGATACTATGAAAATAAAAACAAAACTAGTTAACCTTACAACTATTTTCAACATTCTCTTTCGTAAGAGTCTCTGTGAAGTTGTGTATATTGACCTCATAATCAATACTGCTCACGGAAGGATATGGCAAACTTACATACTACATTCGGTTCACGGGCGGTTTTCAAATTCCCTAAACACGCCAACAACCTTACATTAAGTTATAAAGACCATCATTTACATACATTTATAAATTGTTCGCATATCAATACGTAAACAAAGTTATTTGCTTTTACTGAGAGGCACCCATGTAAGTTACGTGATCGCAGAGGTGACCTTCTTTGTGCCAGTATATTCATAAACACCCTAGCTCTAATATAAGCAGCTACCCATATGTTCAGAGAATTTTTGCATCGAAAAAAAATCTTAGTTGACGTAACTAATGTTTTCAGCATTCTGCTTTGTAGGAGATTCCAAGGAATTGTATTCATGGATCTCAGAATGGGAACTATCCACAAAAGGCAACGGCAAAAGTACTTCCTACATTCAGCTCACACGCAAAGTTCAAAATCTGCAAACTCGACAATAACAGGACCCAACATGTGAAGTAGCATGCAAACATACATGGCTATCAATTGTACTCATGTCAGTACATAGACAAAGTAATTTTTTCACATTGAGGGACATCCATCTCATGTGCGTGAATGCAGAGATAACATATTTCATCTGCCAATATATTCATTAACATATACAAGTATATATATATATATATATATATATATATATATATATATATATATATATATATATTCAAGAAATGGACATATTTAGTCTAACATAATGAATTATGAA